>JBAMIG010000007.1:25639633-25653810 GCA_037177335.1 Kiunga ballochi
GATCCATGTTTTCATGATGATGATGGATCCATGTTTTCATGATGATGGATCCATGTTTTCATGATGATGGATCCATGATTTAATGATGCTTGCAGGAGATTCTGATCCTACCATCTGAACTGGAGAGGTATCAGACCAGCAACATGCTCCCATCTTGTGTGTGTGTGTGTGTGTGTGTGTGTGTGTGTGTGTGTGTTGTAGCATCAGCTTCCTGTTCTTAGCCTCAGCAGTGGAACCCGGTGTGTTCTGCTGCTGATTTTCTATTCAGAGATTATGTTCTGCACATCCTGGTTGGACCCAGAGCTTACTGGACTCCCAGTTCCCTTTTAACATCTCCCCCAGTCTGACCATTCTCCTCTCACATAAGCAACTGGACATTTTCTATTCTCTTTAAATCTTGGAGACAGTTGCTTTTTAAATATGACAGATAAATAATTAAATTCTAATTTAATTAATTAAAACCAGAATATTTATTTAGCAGAAGCAGATCCTCCCGTTTAATAAGTAAAATAGTTGCTGTTCAACATGTCTTTTATCCATAAACATCTGGGCAAAACTGGAGGGATATTAAAAGCTTAATTCCACTTTTATTGATCAAATTGTGCTGAACAGTGACTGGTCTGCAGCTCAGCAGCTTGGCTTTACCCTCTCTGGCTTCTCATGGTCTCTGTTCTGCTTTCTGACCACATCTCTAATCTTCATCTGAGAGGATTTTGTCCAGGCTATCTGACTGCAGCAGCAGGGTTGGATTTTAACAGTTTGACGCATCACCTCATCCTCCATTTCTTCCACCAGGATGCAGCAGAAACACAGCTTTGTATTCTGGCTTCTAGCTCCAACATCCTCCTCTACCTGACAACCTCAGTGAGCTGTCTCTCTCCTCGCCTCAGCAATGCACACTCCCTACAGTGTGTATTTGCAGGACTGAGCTGCTCTTTGGCCTGGAAAAAACATATCTTCACAATCTCACTAAGTATTTGCACCAACAACCATTACACCAGACACTCACTCTTTGCACAAATGATGGTAGTATCCTGCTAAAACACACTCCAACCTTTTTGGGGGAATTTAAATAGGCTTTCTCTGAACTTTTGAACACACATGCACAACGTTTGCACAGCAGGCTGTTCAGCAGCAGAAAAAAAAATGCACAGAAAACCTTAAAAGAAGCGTCTGAACCATGAACAAACCACTACATGTGGTGCAATAATAACATCTATATAATATGGTATAATATGGTATGGTATAATAATATGGTATGGCAGATAAATGACGCCAAAAACATGACAAGTTATTAAGATTTTGACCATTTTATGTTGTGCAGGATCTTGTAGGTTTTAAGGCATTAAATTTAGGAGCTATTAAAGCTAACAGGTTGCTAAGCATGCGTTAGCCTCACTTATGTCATTGTCTTGCATCTCTGGTTTGGTGAAGCAACAGCTCCATGTTGTCAAACTTTTAGAGAAACATGTTTACTGTTTGTTGAACAGACAGCGGGACTTTTAGTGACATTTGTTTTTCTGGTTGGTGGTATCTATGTGTGAACGCCGACCCTCACAGCATGAGGTCAAAGGGTCAAGACTGGTCTTTTCTGTGTGAAATATGCATGCTCTCTCTATGTTTACATGAGTCCTCTCCGGTTACCCCGGCTTCTTTCCACCACCCTACAACATGGATGTGTGGTAGAATATCTGAGTTTTCTCTAGGAGTGAGTGTTTGTCTCTGAATTTGACTAAAACCTACCTTGGTTTCCTTATAATAACAAAACTACCATTTCTAATTCTAATAACTGCATCCTTAATAATCCTTTAAATACAATTATTTTTGGAAACAAGCATAACCTACCTTGATCCTGGGCATGGTGACTGTGGGAGGTCTTGCTTTAGCCACAAAGCTGTGCGATGAGCCTCTTTCTACCACGTGCCTGGTGTAGGGCATGTAAACACGGCCGCTGGATCCAAACACAAAGTCCTCTCTCAGAGCATCCACCAACATAATAACCACCCTTTTGAAGAGAGGCTGAGGCAGGCGAGATGAATTAGGAGCGCTCCCTGTAATGACATGTAATGGATCAGCTGGAATAAATGAGTGAGGGTGAGAGATGATGAGTGTCAGACAGATGATGCTCACCTGCCAGAGGCTCCAGCGGTAAACCTGACAGCTTGTTTTTGGATGAGAGAGAAGACTTAACAGGAACAGGGAAAAAACCCCGCAGGAAGAGCGCAATGCCAATCACTTCAAATATTAAAATAAAGCAGGCAAAAACGGACGAACGGACCTTCATTGTGACGGACGACGGATACTTTGGGAGAAAGTTATGCTAGTAGAACAACTTGCTAGCTCACGAGCAACATGACGCTTCTGGCAGTTTTTCTAAATAAAAAAAGAGCGAAGCTGCAAAACATCCCATAAAGACTATAATTTACAAACTATAAAATCTCGGTTTTACATAGTAAATATTTAATCCTTAATTTACTATATAATCACTAATATTAGTTGCTGTGCACCCATTCATTACAACTTCCGCAATATTAGCATGGAACTACGGGTAATGCGTACGACCAAAATAGACTAATACGCTTTTCCTTCAATTTGTGCCTGATCTGTGTTTTAAGTTCTATGACCTGCATAAACAAACCACATTTAAAGCTTACCTCCTAATGAACTAGTTTTAATTGTGGTACAAATAAATTTGAGTTAAGAAAGTATAGCCAAATGCTGACTTTTATTATAAAAATGTTATTAAACTACTAAAGAGTACACATTTTATTAGGTTCCTCCTCCAAGGTCACAAGAAAAAGATATGTAAATTTTTTTAATTTGTCAGTAAAAACTTCTTTCCACCATAAATATGCTTGTCCAGCTGTCTCTAAAACAAACCACTAACTTTTCCTGTTTTTTCCCTCCTTCCTGACTTTTAAAATGTGTTGCTGCCATCAAATATTAATATTCATACATTTAGAGATTATGTATAGATTTACAAAGTCCATACATTTAAAGGAATTTCAGAAAAATGTTCATTAGAGTAAGATTGTGTAGACTTTGCACCATCTATAGGGTATAAAATCATCAGAACGAGTCTCTGTTTAAAATTTTCTCTGCATTGGTTTAAAACAGGCGTGATTCTTTACGGGACATAACTGCAGGGCTCAGAAACACGATGACAGGTCTATGTGTGAAGGCACTTCCCCATACAAAACAGAGTTCTGTCATGAAAAGAAGCCATTTGTGAAGAGGAGCACAAAATGCTGCTGTCCTCTCACTAAAAACGGCCTGAAATAAGAGGAAAAATTGCTCTGAGATCACATGAATGGATGTGTGAAATTCTTTGTGGAAAGCATTGTCCTGCAGACTACAGCCTCCAGCTTATTAGTGAACCATAGAAAAGCTCTGATGCTATGGGGTTGCATTGGTGCTAAAGGTGTGCAGAGTTCAGCTGTTGAACCATAAGCATCCCAGAGTTTGCACCAGTAGAAAACATCTGGAGCAGCAAAGGTCCAGGGTTGTAGAGCAGCTAGAATCCTCCACCAGAATGGGACAACGTTCCTCTCCTGCGGCTGATCTCCTCACTTCCCAGATGTTTACAGATGTGAAAGAAGGGGAGATGTTACACGATGCTAAACTAGAACGAGTTGTTACAGATGTGCTGCTGCCCTCAGGTTCAGTTTGTTTTTGTTGTTCTGAACATCTGCCTGACAGTCTGCACTGCAGCTCATTTCAGTTTCCAATCCAGCCGATCCTGGATCCGATTTTCCTGGAGTGGAAACGAGAGAACCAAGCGATGATGTGTTCATGTAATCAGGAAACTCCAACTTTTGTTCAGGATTAATCTGACTGCAAAGAATCAAAGTTTATATTCACTTCAAATCTGAGCTGCTGCTGCCATCTCCTGGAGGAGTATAGTAAAGACAGTCTGCTCTTTCTTCTGCTCTGCAGATAAATTCATGTAAAGTTTTCATTTCTTCCGGCCTTTGACATCTCATACATCTTGTAAAATCCATATGTGTCAAAGGCATGTCCTGTTTTCTATGTTGCACAAAAGCATCTATATGAAACTAATTTGCATAAACACGTGCAAACTGCACCCATTACACCTCTCATCTAATATTTTTTACCATGAAATTACACACATTTTTCCACATTATACTGTAATCACTGTCAGATTATTCCGACTCAGCATGTTCCTGTGGGTCCTGTAAGGGTTCAGTTTGGACTTTGTGGGTGCAGAGTGGGTTCATGTGAGCTGTACGGACCCCATAAGCATGTATGTGTGCTAAGTAGGGATGGGGAGCCCGTGTGAACTGGTGAAAAGGGCCCTAAATTAGGTCCCTGCTGAAACCTGGTCAGGAAAGACTTAAACTGGATGAGGTCACCATGGAAACGGTCTCCAGACAGACCCATAGCCCCGTATCTATTTAGCCTAACTTATTTAATTTTATTAAAGTAATTATTTCCTCTTCTCTTTTTCCAGACTTTGTGTGATACTGAACGGACTCAACCCTTTTGTTTGAACTTTTTTAGAAAAACTATTTTTCCACACATTTATTACCATGGAAGATACCACTATATATATATATATATATATATATATATATACACACACAGCACTATAACTGTTATAGAGTATTTTTCTGCTTTCTGGGATCCACCGGGGGAAACTGGAGTAAAGTTTCTGCCATAAAGCAAAATGTATCAAAAACTGAATCAGGTATGTGACATGGAGCCATAAGGGTTAGGAATACCATCCCAAACGTCTTGCAGGGATCTTTGGTTTTAGGGATTTCCTCAGACCTGGTGACTTTTTAAATATGAGGCAAGAAGAAATGACACCTTATGGAAATCAGCAGTTTTATTCAGAGAGATCATCAGTAACGACCAGCTCCCATCATCCTACTTGTCTTTCCGCTTCAACACATTGATGAAAGCGTCTTTGGGAACCTCCACATTGCCGATGCGCCTCATCTTCTTTTTACCTTCAGCCTGTTTCTTCAGCAGCTTCATCTTCCGCGTTATGTCACCGCCATACTACCAAGACACAAAGTTTGAAACATCTCAGCAGTCGGACAACCTTTAAAATGCTGCTGCATTTGTTAAGACGATGCATGTGGGAGGAGCAGCAGAGCTTAGTGTGAGATCCCACATGTTCATTCCCACTCTGTGGAGGTAAGGGATGTCTCTCTACACCAAGGTTTCCTCCAGTGATGACAGCAAAGTTTTCTAATGAGAACAACCCCCCCCATCCCTCCCCCCACACAAAAAGCAACAATCAGCCTCGTTTCCATGGGAACATCCATCATTCATCTTTCAGAAACAGGCTTTCCAGCAGCATTTATTACACATTAAGATAAGTTGGACTTACGCATTTTGCCAGAACGTTTTTTCGATACGCCTTGATTCTGAAAGAAGCACGGACACAATTTTACATCTCATATTTCTAACAAATCCAGCAAGTCACCGGAAATCTCCATCTTACGTTTCTCTCGCGATGACTTTACTTCCGATGGCAGCCTGGATGGCGATCTCAAACATCTGCCTGGGAATGGAGTCCTTCAGCCGCTCGCACATGGCCTTGCCAGTACTGTATGCACGCTCCCTGCAGACAGTAAAACAATAAGCCCTCATCATCAACCCTTTGAGTTGAGCTTCTTGGTCACTGAGGCAGGGATCAGGGGACAATAGTAACTGGAGAACTGTGAGGATGTCTGGAAGAAGCATATTTATCTCAATAAGATGCTATTTGAAACGTACTTGTGTACAATGGTGGTGAGTTCTTCCACTGGGCGCCCATTCAGGAGAATATCCATCTTTATCACATCAGCAGTCTGGTAGCCCGTGTTCTCATAATCAAAGCTGTGATGGATGAGATGAAAGACATGACGAGCTGGACGCAGCAAGCTTTCAGACCCTGCATGTAAACAGCCTAAGATGCAGGTTATTCCAGAGACTGAATGCAGTTTAAACGCTGGGATGAAAAACGAAAATCTCTCCTTTTATAAGGAGGAAAAGAATCTGGAATAAGGTGAATGGTGTTGTTTCAGGAATTAGTGGAGTCAAATCTTCAGATCACTGGGGTGGAGTTCCTCATGGCTCTATGCTTGGACTCATTTTATTCAGTACCATGCTTATGCTGACGATGCTTTCATTTTCACTAAGACCAACTCAGCTTTGGAGTTTAAAGAGTCGCTCACTCGCTGTTTATTATATTAAAATAAAGAGTGTCTGCAACAGCAGGAGGAAAGTAAGAGGAGCTATTCCACATTACTAAAAATCATGTTAAACATTTTTTAAAACTGTAATTTTTTGTCATTTAAAAAATAACTAAAAGTTTTATTTATTAAAGGAATTTTTTATAAACACCAGATGTTGTCAGTTAAAGGAACTGAAGTGAGCAGATTTACATTTGTATAACCATTCATATTTATTGCCCATTTTAACCCTTTACGGGGAAAATGACAATATTTGATGGCTTCATCTGACCCAAAATGCCTCTGCCATGTCTCCACGCCAATCCTCACAGATCAGGATACATCCCAGATGCTTCACTTAGCAAGAAATTCAGCATAAAATCAGAAAAAAATCAGTAAGTACAGAGCAGTAACTACTGCACAGCTTCTGTTGTTTTAGCAAAAAGTCCTGTAATAAACACTCTAATATAATAACTGGCTATTTATGGTATAAAGTATTTAATGAGAGTCTGATGAAGGGTTAAATAAGCAATAAATAATAATAATAATAAATAAATAATAAACATGTAAAAGGATTTTATCTCAGATGGGGTTTACCTGGCATATCCAGACGAGAGAGATTTAAGAAGGTCGTAGAAATCCACAACAATTTCATTTAGAGGGAATAGATACTTCATCATGACACGCTGGTCGTCTATGTACACCATGTTCTTCTGGACCGCCCTGCGACTCTGAAAGACGACAAATAATCAATGCAGGGGAATTTCATGGACCACTACCTATTTTACTGATTAGGAGGAGGAACTTTCTGGTTTCATTAGTGTGTTTTATCAGTGGCAGCAGGCGGATTCAGACACATCACCAGCATCGTAAAGCTTCTGTGTGGAAACACCAAATCACATCTTTTCAGTTTAACACTGATTAGACCTACTGTAGAGAAAACATGTTTGCTTTTATCCTGTTGCAGAGTTATTCAATTAAAAGGGTTAAAAATGAATTGTTTAGTTTATTTCCTGCATCATGTTGATTTAAACGATTTAAACTTGTGTACCTCCTGCAGTATCTAAACGCCTTTGCACCGTACAGCGTTCATGCATCTAGCCTGTGTTTTCTGTGTTCTTACCAAGCACAGACTCATAATCTTGCCGGTGTAAGTGTCTGGTGTGAGGATGGTCCCCAGCACCATGGGCTCCAGATATTCCGAAACCAGTGATTTGTCTGGGAACTGAGCTGGATTCACGATAGTGACCTCCTCACTGCCATGCTCCTGAAACAATGGATAAATATGATCTTCTTTAATGCAGCATTTCAGTCTATTTCTATCCTTTCTGATAACACAGCCAGTGCATGTGTGCCAGGCGTCATCTTAAAAACATTGTCTTTGATTCCATCGTTTTGCATTAAAATGAGCTCTTTGCACAGAAACACCTGCGTGTCCTATCAGATCTATATACCTTCCTGCAGGGAAACATGGCGGCAGCCTTCCTACTGTCTGCTGGAAGATGCATGAGCAGGAGCGGGCTCTTACCTTGATGAGCTTAGCTGAGGAGAGGATCGCCTTGTAAGGCACGGTGGGAGCAGTTACTATGACCGAGGCATTGTACTCCTGCTCCAGCCTCTGATTAAACACCTCCATATGGAGAAGACCCAGGAAGCCAAGTCTGCAACAGGAAGTTGTGTGTCAGAAATGATGTGTGGGAGGAGCTTAACTGCTTGACTCATTGCCATCCAGCACATCGAATGTGATCATGTGATCAGGACAGGTAAACCATGACACCAGGTCACCAGTCACTACCAGACCAGAAGGGGTTACATGTTTTCATGTTTCCATCCTCTTGCTGTACGAGTCGCTTCCTGCTTGTTGGTTATAAAACCATCCTTTATTCTGATTCAAAGCGTTGGTTCTGACCTCCAGCCTGCTCCCAGGGCCAGACTGCTGTCCCTCTGCACTGTGACGCTGGAGTCATTCAGGGTCAGCCTCTCAATGGCGCTACGGAGGCCGGGATATTCTGACTGGTCCATTGGGTACATGCCTGAGGAAGAGCAAAAACACAAACTCTTCACTGAAAGCGCTGATTACACCACGCTGGCTTGACAAACACAAAAAGCCATTAAGACCCGATGCATCACACGGCTACACCGGGTCGCACATTCAGACGCTGCCCGCGGTCTGGATGGCTTCATTTTACTATGCTGAAAAGCAGAACGCAGCGGCTCTTACCAGCAAAGACCATGGCTTTGGCCGGTTTAAAGCCTGGAAGAGGCTCCACAGGATGCTGCTGCAGGTACAGCGTGTCACCAATCTGGGCCTCCTTCACGTCCTTCATGCCTGCGATGATGTATCCCACCTGGCCTGCAAAGCTGCACCGCAGCCCCGTCACAGAGAGACACTTCACTGTTTACTGTGGTTTGTTTACTGTAGTTTGAAACATTTTGACACCAAATACAAACATTTCCCCATAATCTGTTGAACTGCAAAACCGGGTCAGACAGATGAACGATTCCTCTTCAGAACCAGAACCTTGTAACTCTCTACTAGCAGCGTGCCCTAAACGTTCTTTAAAAGGTTTTCAGCTTGTCCAAAACGCAGCAGCTAGATTATTAACAGGAACTAACAGAAGGGAACACATTACTCCTGTGTTTAGCTTCACTTCACTGGCTTCCATGAGTCAGTGAGGAACCGGGTGAAGCTCGGAAGCTGGGGGAAGTATGGTGCACTGAGCCTCTCTGCTCTCATCTGCTCTTCTTCTTCTGTTCATTTTAGATCATATTCTATAGCTCTGACTAGTTCATTGCTGTTTACAAGTTGTCCCAGGAACAGATCCTCTCTAGAACTAGAACCTCAATGGATCAGATATAGGAACGGATCCTGTCTAGTACCGGGTCAAACGGAGATACGGCTCAGAACTGTGTTCCTATTGGAAGTATTAAAGTAAGGCGTTACCATAGTAACGTAAACAGGTAAATAGCAGGTGTGTGTGCGTACAGCTTCTGTGTGGGGCGCTCATCCGGCTGCAGAAGGCCCAACTCGTTGACCTCGTAGGTCTTGCGGAGATGCGCCGACACGATAGCGTCGCCTTTCCTGACCCGTCCTCCGAACACGGCGATGTTGGCCACCACTCCTCGGTAATGATCAAAGTTGGAATCGAACACTAAAGCTTTGAACGGCTCCTCGGTGCTTCCCGTGGGCCTGCGGGAAACGAGACACGTTAACGGGCCGACACCAAATAAAGACACGTGATGAGGCGACGGCGCTTACGGCGGGATCCGTTCTACAACCGCTTCCAGAACCTTCTCCACGTTTGTTCCAAGTTTCGCTGAAATCTAAAATAAAGAAAAACAGACGTGAACATTTCTGAAAAACTGATCAAAACGTCTTTTCTTCATCCATCTTTACCCTAATGCACTCTTCACGTGGGATATCAAACGCCTTTTCGATCTGCTGCTCCACTCGCTCCGGATCCGCGTTTTTCAGATCGATCTGAGGGGAAAATGACACAGTAACTCTGAAACAGCTCAAATCTCCCACAGGAAATACCTTTTACATAGATATTACCAGCTAATTAATTAACCACATAAAAAAATACAAAAATATTTAAAGTTATTTTTATTGTTACATTTATTTAAACATTTCTTTATTTTAACTCTTTTAGGAACACTAATTTATTTCTACATTTGTTTATACATTCGCACCACTTTAGTTTTTATCTTTAAAGTGTTTTATGAAAATTATTTGAGTTGTTTTTTTCAATAAAAAGCCAGTTTGTAAACAAACAGTTTAAAAAAAGGATCTTTAAATTCAGAAAATGTTGGGAAGTTTTTTTCTATTAATACGTTTATTTTTAAGTAACTTTTTTTGTCCAGGATCAAATGTGTAAATTTAAAATGGAAAAACAATGCATGAAATAAATATTGCCATTAATGTAGATTATTATCACTATTATTATTATGTTTATTATTAATTACTATTATTATCTATTAACTTTAGTTGTTATCATAATGATTTATTAATATTTTTATCTGACGTAAAAAATAACATGGAAAATTATATTATTTACAACAATTTTACAGTAATTTTGACATTTTTTGGCCTTAAGATCAAACATGTCAGGTTAAAATGACAGAAATATATAAAAAAATAATGCATGAAATAAAAATAGTCATTACTTTTACTTACCATTATTATTATTATTATTATTATTATTATTATTATTATTATTATTATTATTATTATATCAATAAACATAAGTTTTAATCAGAATTATTTTATTACTATTTTTATCCTTTAAAAAATAACGTGGAAAATAAAATGACAGTACCTTATTAATCACTGGTATGATGGTCAGCTGAGCTTCAAATGCCAGGTAGAAGTTTGCCACAGTTTGTGCCTGAATGCCCTTTTCAACAACAAAACATCAGCAAAATGAAAACAACAACAGCTCTGACAGAATAAATGGAAATAATACCTGATTGGCATCAACGATTAGCAGGACACCTTGACATGCAGAAAGCGAGCGAGACACTTCATAACTGAAGTCAACGTGACCCTGCAAAGAAGCAATTAGGTTTTCTAAAAATGGGAAATAAGGGTTGGACTTTCTGAAAGCAAGCAGGACTTACTGGTGTGTCGATGAGGTTCAGGAGGTACTGCTGTCCCTCATGGCTGTAAAACAGAGATGCAGTCTGGGCCTTCACGGTGATCCCTCTCTCACGCTCGACCTGAAGCTTGTCCAGAACCTGCTTGTTCTTCTCCGTCTTTGCTATTGCGCCTTCGGCACCGTCACATGACCGGGGAGGAAAACTAAATCAACGTGATGTAATTAATCATTACTAGGAGGGCAGCTGTCCTGTTGCAACACGCCTGCAGGACAGCAACCCCCCAGGATCCTTCTACAAAAACCTACCTGTTATTTCCAACAGCCGGTCGGCCAAAGTGCTTTTTCCGTGATCAATATGAGCAATAATGCAGAAATTCCTGATGCTGTCCACGGGGAACTTGGACAGGTCAACGGGAGCCTTAGAAATAAACGGAAAAGAGGATGTCAACACGACCAGAAGAGATTCAGAACCTTCCAGTACCATTTTACATCCTACAAAATAATGAGAAATCTTTATATTTGGATTAATAATCACTAGGATTGTTACTTTTTCACATTTTTAACTCCAGTGTTTTGTTTATGCACATCCTCTGTGTCATGCAAAGCTGTTGTTACTGTGATCGTGCATGTAAGGGTGCCAGGGAGCCTGTAGTGCAGCTTCATGGCCATGGTGTGGACCCTAACCCTGATCTGGGTGGTCCCTGTGGATCCCTGAGATATTGTGTCGAAGACAGATACTATTTAGAGTTAATAATTTGAGCCAACGGGTAGAGAAGCAGAACCGACATGCAACCTGATGCCATTGGATGAACCAAAACGTGTGGTCCCAGAGGTGGGGACCAGTATTTTCCAGAAGCTGCATGCATACAGGAAGCCAGGCATTGGAGTAACACAGGACACACTGCACCTCTGCAAGGTCTGAGTATGAGTCCAAGCATTTCACACTGACACCTAATGGCAGACAGGTGTGTGTTATGCAGCCTGCAGAGGTCTGTGCCAGTTTAACACCAACCCAGTATCACACTGGCAGCATCTCCAGACCCTTCCAAGTCTCTCACATGTGTGGGACCCTCGGGAAGTTTGGTTGGGATTGTTTGGCCACAGATATCTGTATAAGAGCTCTGCCAGTGCCCACACAGTTTATCCCTGCAATCCTGGAGGAATTAGACAACTTGTGCATCCTCTGCAGGATGCAGTGTACCTGCCAGAGCACTTTAAATTGATAAACAACCATCTCAGCTGCTTCCCTAACCACATTTGTACAGCAGTTTAATTAGTCCTAGTACTAACATCTATATCTTAACTTTACAAATATGGTAACAGGAACGCTTTGACTAATGCCCACGTATTATTGAGTTATAACTGAGAGGCAGCTGAGTTTCATGTTACCTTGTCGGGGTGTGTGCTCATCCTTCTCAAACTGCTGCTGGTTAACACAGGCAGACTCTTTATCCAACAGTGTCTAAACACTGTGTAGCTCACATCACAGCACCGAGTTTTCCTTCTGCAGGTTTTAAACTCTAAAAAACGTCTCAGTAAAGGTTTTACACCGAACCGTTTCACCAGAGAGAACGACATGTTTACTTTAGCTTAGCTGGGTTGTTAGCTAGCAGCGCGACGGGTTACCGTCTCAAAACAAAACACGGTAAAACTGGCACGCGGCACGCGCACTGATCCGACTAATAAAGAAATTATATTGACATTTAAAAACGTCCTTATTGAATATTCTTGGGGTAACCCCGGTGCGTGAGCTCCTCGAGCGCTGACATCTTGGATGGTACGTCATGGGCTGTGAATTGTGGGAAATGAAGTCTTTTCTCTTTCATGTTTAAACATATATATATATATATATATATATATATATATCTCCTAAAATAATTCCCTTTATGTGCCTGTGAACAAATTCAGTGTATCAAGATTGAAATTTAATGGCTTTTTGGTTGAGTAAAAATGTAGGCCGCCTGTAATATGTTTACTGTGGTAAATCCTGTGTAAGGCGAATCACTTTGGATAATAACCCAAATTGATAATTTAAAACGTTTTAAAGCAACCATTAATGCACATGTTATTTGTATAAAATTACCCTGAGTGACAGTGGTAAGTCCCGCCTTCTCCCTCCTTTAGATGAAGGATAAAAATGGATATCAGTTGCTATGACAACGAAGCTTCCTCTTGCACATGAATAGATTACTGCTTCTCCTCTTTTGCAACCAGAGATAATAAGCCTCTATTAGTCCCAGTTTCTGCCTGTCAAGCCATCCTTTTATTATCTCTACTGATTATTATTTTCCTTTTTATTATTCTCCTGTTTGCTTTTGGCTTACATTTGGGACTTTTGCTCTGGTGATGGCATTTTATTGTATTTTTCTTTCATCAAAAATAAATGTTGGCTTTTAGATACCTAAAACATTGCAGTCAAGTCTGAAAGCATTTGATTGTTGATATTCTTATCTATCTTTCATCCCCTGAATAATAATAAAAAGGCTTTATAAAGAAATCCACCTTCTTTTGTGGACCTATATGTATCCTTTCAACACACATGCAAAAGCCACAGGTACATATATGGAAATGAAAGATGCAGATATATATATATATATTTATATATAAAATATGACACTGCATGAAGATGGAAGGGCAGGACAGCGTTCACCCACAGAACAGGAGGCTGAAAAGCTCCACATCAGTACCGGACACGTTTGAAATTTTATGCTTCATGAAGCTGCATTTTACTTCCAGACACACATATATATATAAATATTTAATTTTCTTGGCTGATTAAACCTTTTTAGCAAAGCGTTTCATTAATTCTTTTTGCATGCATAATTGTGTTTAATTCTATTTTACAATTCTGTTTCAAATGCATCTTTATTTTTATGTGGGATGTTTTAACTTTATACATTTTTGTTTTTATCTTAACACCTTTTATTTTTACAGAAACTCAGGCCAACAAAACCCCCACAATGAGGTGGTATCAAGCTCATGTTTGTCATTTGCAGCACCAGTGAGATTTAACAGAACTAAACTTTAGCGGTTTAGGATCTAATTAAAGGTCCAGGCTGTAGCAAATCCTGACATCTAGTGGTTAACAATGGGACTACAACGACTTCAAGCGCCATGAACAGTGGCTGCCAGGATACTTCCATAAATAAACATGTTGCAGAAATGACTGAACTATAACTACATCATTGTGTTCTTGTGTCTTCTCTTTAAGCTACTTTGAGTTGGAAGTCATTACCCTCTACAAGCTCCTCAGCGGCACATTGCAGTGGAAGAACAAGGAGTCTGAAACTAGTCAGACACCAATCAGCTCACATCTGCACATACAGGACTGTCTCAGAAAATTAGAATATTGTGAAAAAGTTCTTTATTTCCTGTAATGCAATTAAAAAACATG
>JBAMIG010000007.1:25676071-25686256 GCA_037177335.1 Kiunga ballochi
GAGCATTATGGGTAATTCTCACACAGTCGGAGGCGTCTCATTTCTAATGGAAGGAGCACTTTGAAGCGCGCAGACTATGAAGCGGACTACGTAGTCTGCGTACTTAGAAGTATGCAGTCTCTGAATTGAGAAACGGCCATAGATCCTCTCTGAAGGAGCTGATGCACATGCTACATGTTACAAGCTAGAAGCTAGCGGGCTAGCAGCTGCTATCCATCAGAGCCTGAGGAGGTGGACGACACCAGCAACTGGGACCAGAAGAGTACTGCTAGACCCCAGCTAGCTTCCCCTCTAGGCTTACTCTAGTATTTAATTAAATGGTGGAAGGAGGGGTGGACAGAGACATTTAGGATATTCATAGAGGCGTAGTCATGGAGTATTCAAGAGTGGGAAAGAGGCCTTAAGATTAGCGATAAGGGAGAGGATGACAAAGTGGCACACAGGCTGGGAATCAAGCCTAAATCCCAGCGAAGCTCCTGTATGTAGAGCTTCTATACAGTACAACCAGTTACAGCCATGACAAAAAACTTCATAACACACTAAAAGTGAATATAAGGCGACGTTAAAGCTAGTAGCTTAGCTTTGCACATGGAAAAACGGTTCATTTTGAATGCAACAAGCACACTTTATGTCCATCTACAGCTGGCTGTTGAGCAGATAGAAGTGGGGTTGATTCCCTAAACTATGGAGCAAATATGCAGCTTCATATTTTACTGATGGACTAAATTATATTAATAAGCTACCGGTGGGATCAATACATTGTGTGATCCTGATTACCTCATGGTGTACAGCAGGGTCCCGTCATCTTGGATCCTTAACAGTTTGTTGGGCATGGTCATGTTGTGAGCCACAGATTTTTTCCCATTATGAAAGAAGGTGTCCGGAGTCCAGATTTTACTGGCCATCAGGTTGTTGAGGGGCAAAATGTTCATCGGTCCGTGAAATTTCAACCTCTCGTCCTTCCAGCTCTGCCGAAAGAAAACGTCTATCGTGTACTCCTGGAGACAGAGGACAAAGATTATAGTCGCATTAATAACTCAGCCAGTTCCAGGACGTTTAAATACCAGTTTGATCCCTTTGTTCCCAGCAAAAATCCTCATTTTTATTCTATTTTCACTCATTTTTTTACACCACTGCATCCAATTCAGGGTCATGGAGAAGCTGGAGCCTGTCCCAGTGATTGCCAGGTACACCTGGACAGGTAGTCAGTCCAGCACAGAGTCAAAACAGGGAAAAACAAGCAGTTAGACCACTTATTTATGCTTACTGCACAAAGCATAAAGTGCTGACAGGATGCATGAAAACAGTTTGGAGTTCTCCAAACCGATCATCAAAGATCAGACGACATCACAGCTTCGATCAATATTCTGCATAAAAAATGCACTGACTACTGCATAACTTTTATTACCTGTAACATACGCTAATAATATAATAACTCTTTTATTCTGTGGTTAAAAATCTAAAATGCAAGTATTGTTTGTACGCATGCACGTATGCGTGCACGTATGCGTGCATACACCTGGAGGACATGCCGTGTCACCGTTAGGTCCCGTAAACCTCAGAAATAAAATGGATATTACATCACAGTGTGTGGAGTGCATGTCGGTATCAGAAAATGGCTTTAAATGTGATTTATTGCACATAATCGTTTCATCAGTGTGGTGCACATATTCCTGCTATGCAGCAACATTCCTGCAACATTCCTGCTTTTTTAATCCCTCTCCAAGCTGCAACCGTGACCTGTGCATTTCCATGTTCCTCCCTGCTCCATGACTCAGTGGTCTACTAAACTAGAGCGAGGCCAGGGCGACCTTTGACCTCCGCTGTCACAGGAAAGCCCACAGAAAAAAGGGTTTAGGCAGAACGCACTGCACTGTGAAATATGAGTCACACAGCTGAGATCCAGTTTGTTTGTTTGTTTGTTTGTTGCAGTTGAAAAACCAGTGACATTTTGATGTCTGGACACTGAAACCGCAACAGAAACCGGCCTAACCCAGTTCACCCTGCAGCTTTATTACATCTCCCACGTCGTCTTCAGCCTCTTTATGGTCACTTGTGTTGACATTTCCCCAGTGAAGCGAAGCTGCACCAGGTCTGCAGATTCACATGTGACATAAATATTCATAAATATGTGCATTTTTGTGTTTCCTGTTGGTTTTTTCTGATCTAATTTAATCTTCTTTTCACACCTTTATGAAAAGGTGCAGTTCGTTGCACAAATATCTAACCGGCCAATCACATGGCAGCACGTTGCCATGGTGACGACAGCTTCCTGGAGTTCAAACTGAGCATCAGAGAGACGAAAAAAGGAGATTTAAGTGGCTTTTGGTGTATTTACTGGGATTTTCAGACACAATGTGCGGGGTTTGCAGTGGAGCAGCAGTTCAACAACGTGGAAGTCACATGATCAGTGAGGAAAGCTCTGATTGGTCCTTGCTGAGCTCATACTGTCTTTTTGTCCATCTCACGTGGATCTTATTGATAAGGTTTGAGGCCGATATGAATGATTTCCTCTGGGTTGATATGGATCTGGGATGTCTGCCTAAACATCTACATCCTCTACTTTCTACAGGCATATTTCTGCTTCTGGAGGATTAACCTCTAGTGAACATTGCTTTTAGAGGCTGCTGCACTGCACGTTCAGGTACTTAAATAACAAATCAATAGATCAATAATTAGTAAAATGGATGTTCCACATGAGTACAGGGGGATGCTGAGGATGCAAAGGCGCCGGCATGTTTCAGAATGAAAACAGGACAAACAAAGGACCGACTGGCAAAACGAGACTTTTAATAAGAACGAGATGAAAATGGTCAGATGAAGGGTGTGTGTGTGTGTGTGTGTGTTGCATAATTACAGATGATAAGTCATGATAAGGCCCTGCGATGGACTGGCGTCCCGTCCAGGGTGTACCCCGTCTCTCGCCCGTTGGCTGCTGGGATAGGCTCCACCCCCCCGCGACCCCGTTAGGGACAAAGCGGTAGATAATGGATGGATGGATGGAAGTCATGATAAAGTGAAGGAAGCGCAGAGTAATGGTGTTTTCTGCAGAGACAATGAAACCAGGGACTCACCATGTCTGTGTCTGAAACTGGTCCAAAACTGGTGACGTAGATGTTGGTCTTCACTTCGGTTACCCGGTCTGGGTCCAACAGAGACGAACGGAAAGGGAAGAAATTCATTTAAACAATGCAAAAGTAAAAAGTAACTTTTCTTGTGTTCATTTTGAATATAAATGAATAAACCTGATCAGATATTTAGTTTTAGGATGTTCATTTTGTTGTTACCGCTTCGGTCCTTTTGTTCCTTCATGTACATCATGTACAGTTATTCACTGATTAGATCATTTTCATGTTATCTATTTATTATTTAGCTTTATTTTTTTATCATAATCAATTAAATTTTTAATAGTACTTTATTTTATTAATAAAAAAACACGCAGAACGCATGTGATTAACATGTGAATACGCATATACATGTGCAAATGTGTGAGAGAAGAACATGTAAATCACGCGACAGACATACGACTCTCATGTGAACAAAATTTAGTTAGGCTTGTGCCAATATAATGCAAATCAGGAATTTGACGCATGATTTACATGTGAAGCACATTTGTCATCCGCATGTGCATCACATGCGAAGAGTTTAAAAATCCCATGTACTTATAAACATGTGTTATCCACATGGGAGTCCCATGTTTCACATGACTCGGATGTAAACAGTTGACCACAAAAAATCACGTGTCAACCACATGTGATTTTTTGTGGTCAACACATGTGAATCACATACATTTTACATGTAACTCAGGTTTTTAACAAAGGATTTACGTGTGATGCACATTTGTCATCTGCATGTGCATTACATACAAAGAATATGAAAATCACATGTATTTTACATGTAAAACGTGTGTATTCCAATGTGAATCACATGTTTCACATGACGCGCATGTAAACGGTATGCAATCTAAATGTAAATCGCATGTGAATCACATGCTGTTGACTTGTGATTCACATGTAATCCACGTGTAAATCTCATGTGAAAATATGTGAATCACATGTAGTTGACATGTATAAATTACCTTGGCTAAATGAATTCCTCATGTAATTTGCATATGATGCGCATGCAGTCAGCACATGTGAATCACGTATTTGACACATGATTTATGATTTTGAAAAAACATGTACTTCCCATGTAAAGTCCACGTGTGAATCACATGTTTCACATAACGCGTATGTAAATGGTATGCAGTCTAAATGGAAATCACATGTGAATCACATGCTGTTGACTTGTGATTCACATGTAATCTGCTTGTAAATCTCATGAGAAAAATATGTGAATCGAATGTATTTGACATGTAAATAACGTCGTCCATGTGATTTCTCATGCAGTCAGCACATGTGAATACATACATTTTACATGTGTGTGACCCGTGTAGTCTATAAGTGATTCACATGTGTATCACAAGAAAATATTTCCAAAAACACCCGTGTGCCCGTGTTTCACATGTGCCCGTGTTTCACATGTGCATGTGTTTCAAATGTGCACTTATTTCACATGTGCATGTGTTTTAAATGTGCACTTGTTTTACATGTGCATGTGTTTTAAATGTGCACTTATTTCACATGTGCATGTGTTTCAAATGTGCACTTATTTCACATGTGCATGCGTTTCAAATGTGCACTTGTTTCACATGTGCATGTGTTTTAAATGTGCACTTGTTTTACATGTGCATGTGTTTTAAATGTGCACTTGTTTCACATGTGCATGTGTCTCAAATGTGCACTTGTTTCACATGAGGTTTTAATGAAATTGTTTTGTTTCATAATTTCCTGTTTGTTTTCTGTTTTTTTTATAACTTAAGATAAATGCAGATGTTAAAGTACTTTAAAAGTATTTTTACAGTTATTCTTAAGCCTTTAGTAATTCTGGGAACACGGTAGAACACGGTAGAACACAGTAGAACACAGTAGAACACGGTAGAGCGCTACCATTTGCCAAAATTGCATTAATATACAGGTTTTCTGCAGATTTCCGGTGTTTGAACGGCCTCTTGGATGGGCAGAAAAATTAACTTTTGACTTCATTCAGCTCTTTTGATGCAGCCCACGTTGTTCCTTTTGCTTCTTGTGAAGTTCATCTCATTCACAACTGTTCCTGCTTACAATCTTCTCATTAATAAAGCGATAAAAAGAACTTTTATGTAAGTGTGCACAGAGCGGTAAGAAGAAAGTCTGGGTTTACACAGAGTAATGCTCGTTTTATTGTGAATGATGTTTTAACCCAGTGAAGGTGGAGCATCTCTCTGGCCTGCATCTACAACAAAGAGCTCTGATTAATTAACTCATCACTTGTTCAATATGCAGCCGTGGACCAAAAGCCATCGTCCTGCTTTCCATTTGCAGCTACTTTTACTGCTCGGATGGATTTATGCCGCTCCAGCTCGGCTCACCTCTGCACATGCAATCTAATTATCTGTACGGTAATTTATGGACGGCTCTGAAGGTATTGGTTTTATTGAACCAAATCGACACGTGGGCTATAACTCTAAGTGTTGGTGATGGTAACGGCCGCTACGAGGACGAGGAAGAGCAAAACCATCTGACCTTTTATTTGTGTGAAAGTGCAGCGAGTGCAACTTGCATCAGGTCCTTTTGCTTTCTCAACACTTTGTCTCCTTCAATAATTACTGACGCTCAATCATTCATGCCAATTCAAAAAGCTTTTCAGGATCTGCTCCACACGGCAAACTCCACTTAGACTCTGAGAGACGGTGAATCCGAGGCAAAGTGCTCTGACGCATGCATAGTTCTCCCGCCGTGTCCTGACACGCGAACGCATCGCAGCAAAGTGTTTCAGTGCAGTTTAAGGACAGAATCAGGTTGTAAACTCCACCGTAGAAGGATGATTTATTTATAAGCTCTGCTACTGGAGGACTTATATTTCCCCCTGTACTTACAGCAAAGTAGCAGAACCAGTAAAGGTTTCATTAGTGACTCAAACAGAAAAAGATGGTAAACTCCAGGCTGCATTATAAAGCGTGTCTTGTTTAAAGCTGAAAAATAGATTCAATCCATTTAGCATACAGACAGTTATGCAAATCTGGATGTTACAGGGGGTTGAGGCTGATTTAAACTGATTATATTCAGCACACAGACTCCTCCACTAGTTTCTTTTCTCATTTATTCAAACCACATGTGAGTCAGGAAGCCTGAACCCGAACCCATGAGTCCAGCGAAGCACATATGATAGTTTCTGAGACATTTAGCATCACTTTATGGTAAAAAATGAGCTCCAAATCCTGCAGAACAGTCGGATTCTTGTCTGCTGCTCTTTAATGGACACAGAAAGGGTTTGTGTGTTCACATGAAGAATCGCATCACAGTAAGAGTTCACAATACATTTTCAGCTCATTTTAATGTCTTAATAGCTTTTTATCACTTTAATAAGCTCATTTTTGATCCTTCATAAATGTTTTAGAGAGCAGTTACTATTATTCATGTTTTATCAGGTTAGTTTTTGGACAATTATGTCTGTTATGATGACAGCTTCAGGTCCGGTTTCATCAAAAAAATTCAACATTAAACTTGATTAAACCCTTTCATGCTGTGTCATTAGAGGTTTGTGTTTAGAAAACAAAAAATAGTGTTTTTTCATTCATAGTTTCCTTCATTTCTATACATTTTTCTAGATTTGTTTTGTTAAACTCGTTATATAAAAGTACAAAATTCAACTGTGAGGTTTTAATCAGGTCTGAAATTACCTAAAAACTTCAGCTGAACAAAGCAGCGAGTGGAAAAATGTACATCCATGTGTGGAAACAGCATCCAGGTGCTGCTAAATTATTTGACAGCATTAGCTGATCCTCATCAGCGGCAGGTTTTGGTGGGTCGCAGCAGAATTAATACGTGTGTTAACATGCAAGGAGGAAACACATCTTAGAGATGTTGCTGCTACCCATCAAGACCACTTCTGTAGTGGCTGGAATCCATCATTCGATTGAGATGGTTATTAATAAGTGGAAAACATTGAAAAGCAAAGCTGATTTTCCCCGAAGTGGACGTCCCAGCAAGTTCAATCTAAGGTCAGAGCGTGCAATGCTCAGAGAAACCATAACGCATCAGCTAGCACGTTAAATGTTAAATGTGGATATATCATGCTTTTAACATGTAAATAATTCATTTATCGTCTGTATAAAGTAGAAGCGCAATGCTTTAGTCTGAATTCCTGTGAATGAGGCATGTTAGGCCCCGCCCCCCTCCCAGGTCACAGCAAGTTGAACTCTACACCGTTCCACCATGTTTGTAGCTTGATAGCTGCGATACGCTAATCTTCTGGCTGAGAAACATTTTGTGGGTAAGTTTACTATAAATGTCAACGTATCAGATTCACCACATTGATTACCTGGAAGTCCACGACCTTATTTGGCAGCAAATACTGTGATTTAATAGAGAAAATTAAAGAGACTGAAAAATATGACCACAAAGAATGTAAAGATAAATGTGCAGCATCAGGAGGGAATACATGTACATTTTCTGCATTTAAACACTTAGAAGTGCACAAAAACATGTATTTAAGGGTTAAAAAAGTGGTTTTTGCATGATAAGATAATCCGTACCGCCTTAGCTAGCACGTTAATTGTTAAAGGGGATATATCATGCTTTTAACATGTAAATAAGTAAGTACAATTAGAAAAACATGGAACAAGAATAGCTTGTTTATAAGCCTCTCCTCTCTCAAAAGAACATGGCAGCACGACGCATGACGTCTGTTGTTTTGAAGAGACAAGCAGGTAAAAATGTAGTAGCTAAAAGAAAAGACACTCTGACACTAACTGTCAAGCACGCTGGTTTTCAAGGGATCCAGTGTTTTCAGAAAGTATATAAGTAACTCACACTGAATGCTCAAATGCACAGCAAGTGTATCTCAGCCCATAAAGACATGAAAAAAAACATCTTTATATTAATATTTTTGAATATATGAGGCACTATGTCTTGTAGCAGTTCTGGTTTAATGTCTGTTCATGGTGGTAAAGTAGATCTTTGTGTTTAAACAACCAAATAAAGTCCATGTAGGTCTTTATTGCGCAACATTTTAATGCTGTCGCAAGTCTAAAATTAAATAGCCGCCATGCTAGCTTCATGTTTAAATGAAACTGGATTATGTAGCTTAGTCAGTGCCAAGTAACGCAAATACTAAGGAACTCCTCGTGGCTTTGGTCCAGTGTAAACATTTCAATGAACTAAGTTGATGTGTACTCCATAAATACACTCACTGAAAACTATGACATGGTTTAAGCTAAGAGAGTGCTAGCATACAGCGAGATTAGCACTGCTACATAGCTTCAAGCTAGGATCAGGGTTCCCCCAAACTCATCTTTGTGAACATTCACGATGATCCCAAAAACTCACTGCTGCTATAAGTGGATCTGTAGGGTATTAAACAGTTGGATTAAATGAGTTTTTCCCACACTGACTACATTTTTGGTAAATAATGACATCATGTGTTCTAACTGCACTGTAGTTAGAAGTAACTAATTAAATTTTAGGGGTTGCACATGTATGGAAACGCCTTTTTTTTATTCATCACACAGAATGCATCACAAAAACAAAGTTGCTTGATCAATATTTTTCAAGTTATTTCACCAAGAGTGTGACAGCAGGGGAGGATTTTGCCTTGTGAGGAATATAAATAATTAAGCCCTGTATTGTAAAAAATAAAAACCCTCACGCAAACAGTGATCCAAAGTCCACAAAAGCCCAAATTCACCACCAAATGTTAGGTCAGGCCCAATTTTGCTTTGTAAAGGAACGCACTCAAAACAATACCTAATCTGTTTTGCAGAAGCTAACCTAGAAAAGCAAAAACCTTGGGGGAATGCATGTGTTTATTATTTGAAAATATCAAGAGTGCATTTAGTGCTCAAGGGCTTTAAGATATATGGGAACAAGAACAATACCTAAAGTTCATTTAGTCAGCGACAACACATGCTTTTTGTGCAGTCTGAATCATTTGCTACAGATGGGGCTGTTAAGACACAACCTGCCTGCATAAGAGCCCATGCATCCCTCTCTGCAAGTGTCCAAACATCAACTTCACTTCTGCCAGTTTGGATGGAGATGGAGAACATATGCATAAAAACGAATTGCTGAAGCAGTACAGTGAGTCAGGACAGATCAACTCTTTTTCCAAAAACAACAGTGAACAAACTGTTCCTAGTTTTGATAGCAGTGCATCAATAAGCCATTTGTAAAGGTGTCGCTTTCCTCTGCCAAATGTTGATTCCAGAAATAATTATACCCCCGTTTAATTAAATGTAATTGTCACAAAAAGGCAAATGCTTTCAGCAAAATATTTTACTTAATGCTAATATATAGTTAGCTTCGCTGGCTTTCTGATGGGATTTGGGTTGTAGCAGGTGCAGATGAACTACAATCAAGCTGCAAAAGGTCTCATCATCAATACAATGCAAACTAAAACTGCTGTGTGTTTTATAGGATCTAGTTGTTGCAGGTCAACATGTGGCAGTTGCCATATTTTTACCACCATTTTTATTATGCTGTCTCTGAATGGACAAACTGAGCTTTAAAACTGCAGCACCATTTGTTTTATTTGTGCTAGAGCGCCGTTTGGGATAAGCAAAGCCTTAAAAGGATCCACTAACAAATGTAAAGTTTAAGTTTGGAAGAATTTTGGCCATTGACAGCCACCATCCGTTCACAATTGTATTTGATATTTAAAGTAATTTTTATGCCTTTTTTTAACTACTAGACTAATTATCAAACACTGTACCATGAATGCTAACATGTAGCTAGCTCTTCTGGCTTTCAAACATATTTTGGGTAGTAGCAGGTCTCACACTGCAAATAAAGTGATTCCACCGCGGATGTAAATGAGTTATCTCAATCATTTTCTATAATCTGATCAGTGCGCTCTTTTACACCACCACGTCCAGCCTTGTAATCCATATCAACTCATATAACTGGCTCTGTTTCCTGCTAAAATAATTGGCTGTCCACAGCCTTAAGACCTAGCACTTTCAGCTAGTACTAGCTTGTGGTGGAAAGCAATGCTAATGGTGGTTGTGTCTTTTTTTTTTTTTTTTTTTTTTTTTTTAACGTGTTTTTTCCAACATCCCAACAACAAGAATGGTGGTCTGACTGCTATACTGTGTTGGACAAATTTTTT
>JBAMIG010000007.1:25784859-25828708 GCA_037177335.1 Kiunga ballochi
AGGACAGAAAGCCCCTGCCTCCGCCTTCACCTGTGGCCGCTACTTGTTAGGACAGAAAGCCCCCGCCTCCACCTGTATAAACATCTATCTCTGCCGCTGAATGGAAGTGACTTAGCTCAAGAGAAGAAATTACAGAATCGGTTCATTAAGTTCTGTTTATTTAATAATGAAAACATGGATGTGTCTCAATAGCGTAGTACACTGGAATATAGTGCGTAAATATCAATGTAAAGCACTTAAACATAGTGCGTTGATTAACACAGCCCATGTTTTTTCCCTTTGCGGACTCGGTGCTGCCCACTAGCGGCAGAACGTGGATCCTGCATTGCTTTCGGAGTCCAGCGGCTGAATGAAGAAACCGCATTCCCCGCTGTATTATGTCAGCGGGCAGCGTTTCGTCTGCGGAAAAGGGTGTGGATTTGTGACACGCGGTACGATTAATTAAAGTTGAACAGATTAACCACGCGCCGACTGGAAAAGTCTCGAACAACTGACAACAAAAGACAACAATACGGCAAATCACAGCACCGCAGACTGAGTGGAGCCAGCAAGTTGCGAGAGACGTCCCGGACCGCAGCACGACCACCGTAAGACTTCCAACTACAAACAGAAAAACTACTCCAGTTTTTTGTGGCTTTGCTTTTATTTTTCTGAATTATTCCACTGCCATTTGAGTATGACGCTGTCTCAATAACACGATGTTTATAACTAAGATATAGGGCAAAAGTTCGTTTACTCAGGGCAGTTTGGGATCAGTGCGCAAGTGGTCATGAGTAAATATTTGTTAAAATAACAAGTGAATGTCGTATTTTAAAAGAGATCAGTACAATGAGTCAGTGGCTACTTCGTATATGTTTTTTTTTAAGGCTACAAGTTTAAAATAAAAAAAAAGGTACCCAAATGGAACACTAAAAAGAGTACTAGTTTTTCCGTGCAGCGGAGTGATATGCGCTCGTTCTTTCCAGTCTACTTGTCTCCGGGATCCGGAGGACATGGCTTGGGGAGGCAGTGGGAAAAAGCGGCGGAAAACAAGACGACTCTTTAAGTAGGAAAGTAAGGATATCCGTTTAAAGGTTTTAAAAACACTGATCTAGCGGTGTTGACTTGGTTTTCTAAAATGTATGTGACAAAGCAACAGTTTGGCCGTTGAATTAAGAGTAAAAGTGAAGTCAAGTGAGATTCATCAGCACGGTTCGTTGGTCGGGGAGGCTCGGCATTACGTTCCCCACCCCCCGACGGAGGGTTGAGCTAGCATAGCATAGCATTAGTTATAAGAAGTTTAAAAAGTTTGTGGAATGGAAGAATAGTAAAGTCATTTTAGCTCACTGCTAAGATACAAATAACTAGTGCTCATTGGTTTATATTACAAAGACGCAGTTTTTCCCTGATACCATACTTTTGCGTAAGTATTGATCATCTTTGCGGCTCGTCCGACAAACTATGCTAAAGGAGCTGTGTAGATTTAAGCTAAGCTAGTTAGCAAACTGAGGTTTCTTACATTAGCTTGCTCCGTCCCATATGGTGTTAATCTATCTATAATACCGATTTATTCAGTGGCTGTGTGTTTTTGTGATACGCTAACACATTATACTGATTTTTACTTGTGTTTTGGGGATTGGTGTAACATTAGATGCGTCTTTCTTGTTTCCTTTTCTCTCCGTCTCTGGAGCAGGGGGCGCCTCATCCTGACTTAACAGTTCTTCCATGTTGTCTCTTTTCTTTATACTTTGCAAGCTTGTCAGACAGATTTATCACAGCGAAGAACACTAAAAATCAACTTTGAGATGTTGAGCGTATTTGCGGACTTTGTTTGCGCGAAATTGACGGAATTACGCAGCCGTTCATCCCAGAAGATGCCAAACCGCGAAGAGCATTTTGGGATTATTTCTCCCCCTTAAATCGCTTCTGGCTCATTTCTTTGGAATAGTTGACATGTAGGAGGAATAGCTCATGATTTATTGATACGCTTGTATGAAAATGTCTTTTAAAGGGATTTTTTGTCAGTTTTTCTTGCGCAATAATTGCTGATAATGTGAATAAAATGATCAGTGAATGGTTTTATTTTATTTCCACCCCCTTTTTCCAAATCTTGCTGTGTTTAGATGCTGGTTTGCTTAAGCCTGATTTGATTTTCTGCCCATCAGTGTGAACTGTTATCATAAAGATGATCAGCTCTCCCTGAAGGAAAGCTTAATCCGTCCATTCATATTTGTTGCTTATTTCCAGTATGAACAGATGATTCACTCCTGGCTTGGGCTAAAAGTGGCCCTGTTGTTCGTTTCCTGGTGAACGGTGGTAAAACTCACATTCACACGCTGGCACTTCAGTTCCTCTGGTGTGTTATCATCTTTGCTTTCCTCCTGCTTTCATGAGCACGCAGAACAATAAGCAGTGGGAGTGGGTGCAGTGCTGCCGGACAGCTGTGGTCTAAAAGAGAGGAATCGGACAGCGATGAGATGAAGGAGGAAACGGCTCTTTGTGGTTATATCCGTTTTGAACAAGCCAGTTTTCACAAGCTCCCAAACAGCTGCTGCTGCGTGTTTCTTTGCATTGCACAGATTCAAGTACACTGGTGTTTGTTGTAATTATCTGGATAATCTTCAGATATAAATACACAAATAAATGTGGGAATATTACCTTTTAAACTAATGAAAGTGGTGTTTCTCTGTGATGCTGCTTTCATATTCTGACCATGTGTAAATACTGCAGATAAAATTCATCGTACTGCTCGTTTGAAACTATGTGGGATCAAAAAAGGATGTGATAAGACTTAAAAAGGAAAATCTGAGAACTTCTCTTTATGATCCTGATTTAAGTCATTCCAATAAATCTGTCCTCCTGACTCTCCTGATCTGTCTGCTTTGTTTTGCAGAGGAGTGGTGCCTCTAACAGCCAACTTTTTGGGAGAAGTCGGCTTCAAGAGGAGCTGGGAATTATCAAGAAATGGTCTCCTCCCTATAAGATGCTTGTCAGACTTGTATCGGTGAGACCCGCAGCAGTGTCCTGATCGCGGCTTCTTCGGTCTGCAGCCCTCCCTCCATCAGTTGTGGTGACCCGACTCCGGACAGCTTGCTGCAGGGCCCTTCCTGAGCAGCGGCAGCTGCATCCTGCTTGCTCACTCCCATTCCTCCCCTGTTTCCTGTCCTTGGTCAGACAAAGCTGAAGCCTCCTCTCCCTTCACCCCACCCCTCATCGCTGTCAGCCCCTCATACTCCCACACACTTCTATGCTTGGATTTTTTTCCTTTTCTTTGCAAAGGAAGGTTGATCACAAGTTCAGAAATCACTGTTCTTTGCAAATCATTAAAAGGTGACTCTGAGAAAGTTGGAGTGAGCGCTGCTTACACCACAAGCTGCATCATGACCTCCATGTCTAGTCTCTTCTCCTTCACAAGCCCGGCGGTCAAACGCCTGCTCGGCTGGAAGCAGGGAGACGAGGAGGAAAAATGGGCAGAGAAGGCGGTGGATGCGCTGGTGAAAAAACTGAAAAAGAAAAAAGGCGCCATGGAGGATTTGGAGAAAGCCCTGAGCTGTCCCGGACAGCCCAGCAAGTGTGTTACCATTCCAAGATCACTGGACGGTCGCCTGCAAGTTTCCCACAGGAAAGGTCTTCCTCATGTCATCTACTGCAGAGTGTGGCGCTGGCCGGACCTCCAGTCCCACCACGAGCTAAAGCCTCTGGAGTTATGCGAGTATCCTTTTGGCTCCAAGCAGAAGGAGGTCTGCATTAACCCTTATCATTACAAGCGGGTGGAGAGTCCTGGTAAGTGTTATTGATCTGTTGATCTATACGAGTAACTAGTCTCATACAGATAACCTGAAAGAGTTAAAAATGTCTTTTTAGCAGAGCAAGTTTGCAACCAAACTCAGTTTTTCTTGTTTGCGTCAGTGTGATGTTGGGTTTTTATCTTCCAGGGTTTCTGCATATTTTGCTGTTTTATTCTCTCCTTATGAGAAAAATGCAGCAATTTACATTTTAAATAAAAAGTAAGCGTTTAAAGGCAGAAGTAGGAAGGTCTTTGTCTCCGACAGCCTCTGCAGTTGTACGCTGTGTTGGTGTGAAGTTTCAGCATCAAATTAAACTTTGTAGGATGTGCAACACTGACTGGTCGCAGATAATTTCAGTGGAAAATCGTCATTTTTAAGTAAAAACACGTGCAGTTCTGTGAAAATCCTAATCTGTCTGATTCCTGGTAGCTCAGAAAGTATCTATTGCTGTCCTAAAAGTTTTTAAATGACATCTGCTTATTTGCATAATCAAACAGTTTGCAAGGCAAAATGATGACATAACACCCTGAATGTGTTTTATATAATTAAACTTTGTGTCAGTATTTTCTTTATTTTAGTGTTTTAGTTGTTCATCACAACATGTTGCAGAATATAGTTTATGGTTTTGTTCACTCTTTGTTAGTAGATCTGACAGCCAGGGAGACATCAGGCAGAGGCTGCTTCGTGTGTTTTCTTTTCGGTTCTGGAGCTGAGGCGCTCTGTTTCAGGCTGGTCCTGTAAGTGACTGATTAATCAATCCAGGTGTGTCTAACCGTTGCCATGGTGGTTCCTGAGTTCGGACACACCTGGATTGATCCGTTTGTCCAGTAAATAAAGTTTTTTGGGGGAGAGAAGCAGTTCTGAGTTCAGAAAGTGGTTGAGTTGTGCATCAAGCCCGTTGAGGAGGAATGTTTGTGATGAAGCATCAGGCAAACTCACCTGAGTGAGTCACACCTGGAGAAGACTCAGGAGATGAAGATCCGTTGTTGACTAAACTGCTGATAAACGATGCTTTGTGTGAAAAGAAACACCAACCTGGATGAAGAAGCATAAATGTGGCGTATCGTATCACAGCAAATGAGCTTCCTTCTGGGAAAATCAATCGTATTGATGATCAAAAGGAAATCAATCAGATGTAATACAACCTCATGCTGGGACGTTTGTGCTGTTGCGCCCACATGGAGACTATGAAGGTGATGATGGTGCTGTGCACATCTTTCTACAGAAAAGCTGGTAAACAAACCCACAAAGGTCAGGCGCAGGCCTGTTGTAGCTTCCTCCTCCATTTCACAGAAAATCAATATCACTAGCTCTACGGTCTTATTAGATTATGGGCCCCAGCCACTCCGCATTGGGTGTGGCATCAGCGAGCAGCTTACCGAACACATGAACTCCCAGACCTTCCTCGTTCACACAACCACTCGCAGTCCAGAACGACCCGAGTGGACCGCCTCCGACGCTGGACCTGCTCGGGATCCCCAGCTCTTTATCGACCGGGTCGTTGAGGAGAATCCAGACTGGAAATCCAGCTCGTCTTTTTAAACAGATGCATAAATGCAGGCTTTCTGAAAGGTCTTTGAGTCTGACGCCATCTTTGTTATTAATGGTTAATTTGATGCAATTATCTGTTCAGAGGAATCTGACAAATTGTCATTTAACAGACAAAAAAAGATCCTGCTCCATGTTTTAGCTTATAATGATTAGTTGCATCACGGTTTTTCACATCGTCTGACCCACAAGAGAAAACGAGGGAGTTATGTCTGCTTCATCTGTCCCTTTATGTCCCCTCAAATCATCTCTGTCACCACTTCAGCCATAAATGTGCAAACTAAGCAGTCCAGCTGCAGATGCTGTCGTTTAATTAGCTGTTTAGAAGAACAAATTCAGAAGATATCGAGCTGCTTTTGTCCATCACGTGTGTTTTACAACCATTTAATGCATCAGTGTGAATGCGACACTCACCTCACTAAGCCTCCGGTTTCTGATAAATATCCCATTTTAAGTTATATTCCCTTTAAATAACGTAAAGCGTGAGATAATCTGCTTTAATGTGATTAGTGCAGGGAAAGATTCACAGCACGTCTAGAAAAGGTTAGTTTATGGAAAATAACATTATTATGAAAGGCATGCTGCAGTGATCAGTGACAGTCTGATACTATGCTATGGTTACACACTGTTCTGCATTTGAGCCTAAAAACAAAAGGATTTTCTAGTCATCATGCAGAAATGAATATTTATGACTAAATACAGGTTTTTATGGTTCATCTGTAAATCCATCATTTCCAGTGTTTATGAATGTTTCACCTCCTCCTGCTTGCAGTGCTCCCTCCTGTCCTGGTACCACGACACAGCGAGTTCAACCCACAGCACAGCTTGCTTGTACAGTTTCGCAACCTCACCCACAACGAGCCACACATGCCCCTGAACGCCACCTTTCCAGAGTCCTTCCAGCAGCCACACAGTGGGGGAGGCGGCGGCAGCGGCGGGGGGGTTTTCATCTCTCCCAACTCGCCTTATCCTCCTTCTCCAGCCAGCAGTGGTACTTATCCAAACTCTCCTGCCAGCTCGGGACCCTCCAGTCCATTCCAGCTCCCAGGTATGCCCAACGCGCTCACAGTCATGATCACCGTTTTAGGAATGAAAAGCAATGGTTGATACGTTGGTTTTATACACGTTTTGAACGTGCACCTCTTTTTTTTTTTTCTTTAAAGCTAAAACACTTACTGGCTAAACTGGGCTCACAGTACAGATAGGAGGAGGAGGATGATGATGATACTGGATGAGTATTTGGGCTCCACTTATTGGGTTCTGCGACTCTAGATATCAGTCAGAGGTTTCTTCTGCATGCATTCTCAGGAGGAGACGTTTTAACACGTGCACACAGCCTAATCGGCTTTCCGTAAACACAAACAGCAAAGACATCTTTGGATATGAACATAAAATGCCAGATCAGTCCTCCAGAACCACGTCTGCTATCAAAGCAGTAACTCCATCCTATCTGAAGACTGGTTTGCCTGGATGGATCCAACCTGAACCGCTATCACGTTCTTGCTAATGCGGTCGCCTGCTTTAAAGAAAACCCGTCACAGTTTGGAAAGCACTTGTTTGAGCCTGTGTGTGGAAATCACTCCTGCTGCTGTCGGGTGACAAGAGCTGCATTCTGCTCCAGATCTGCTGACACGCCGGCTAGCTGCAGGCAGCCGGGCAGCAAAGCTCTTTAACGGTAAATAAGGGTTGTAGGATATCTGCTTAGCTCTCCTGCAGAGTTTACACCATCATCTTAGGAAGGATCTTTTTGTGATCAGTTGTTTTCTGCTTTGTTTTGGTCTCTGATGGCTGGAAGAGCTCATGTTGCCCTTCTGTCGGGAATGGGCTCAGAAGTGAGGCATGTGTGTAATGTGACACCATATCCGGGGGTACAGATCCTGTGATTATCTGAGTCTAGGGAGACATTTGTGTGTGTGTGTGTGTGTGTGTGTGTGATTTTTATGTGTGCAAGACCATTTGCCAGCAGCAACAACTGGTCTCATCCTCACTAACTGCTCTTAATGTCTCAGCTGACACCCCGCCTCCAGCCTACATGCCTCCTGACGAGCAGCTGGGCCAGGAAAGCCAGTCCATGGAAACGAGCAGCAGCCTGGTGCCACAGAACATGGCTAGAGGTGGTAAGAAGTACACACACACACACACAAATAACCCATTCATGTGACAAAGGATGCAGAATGCTCTGTTTAAGCCAAGATGGAGAGGTTGATGAGCAGGTTGGAAAGCTGCCCCATAGAGTGTATTTTCTCTGTGATCGCTGTATAACACAGCACAGGCGCAAATGAAGCTACCGATTTACCAAAATAAAAGCCTTTGACTGAGCTATTACTGTATTCTAAGGTGTCATGAACCCGATAACGACATTAACATTAAAATGAGATTTAAAACAGACTGCAGAGCATCATGCTTTTTTATGGAATCTGGTTTTATTTAATTGCAATTTCCAATTAAATTCAACTCAACTGTATGAACCTCATGCACACAAAGTGTCCCGCATGCGTGGAAGACACGATGACGTGATGGCGAGCGTGTGACGTGTGTGCTAATTTAAAGTTAACATCTGACTGTATCCAGCATAGTTTTAAACCAGACCTGCACAGAGAAACATGTGGGTACGGAGTCACAACCCGGAGTGGTGGGAGACAGATGAGACAAGGAGTTAAGCAGAAACTTTATGTACATGTATCACATGTAAGTGGGATTAACCCGACCCGATAGTTTGGTCACTTTGCTCTTGGGACCCACGTTTATCGTGGCTTTACTCCAATGCAGTATCGCAGCGACTCAGACTGTTCAGTTCCCTCTGGGAAATTAGGTTTGCAGCAGTTTACACAGAAACAAAGAGACTCCTCGATACAAAAGGTTGGTGCTGTGGATCAGAGTGGATCTTCTCACTCTGCATTAGGAGAATGTAAACACAGATGGTGATTACATGACCTTCAGCAGCTAGTATAGCTGCATGCTAACAGTTAGCAGCTAGTATCGCTGCATGCTAACAATTAGCAGATAGTATAGCAGATAGTATGGATGCATGCTAACAGTTAGCATTTTGGGATCATAACTGAACAAGACTGTCTTTGCAGAGATATGCCGGTTGAATTGGGGGGAAATAGGCATAAATGTACGATGCATGTACGATCCATCTTAATTGGTTTAGTATAATGTTTTTAATCTGCTCTGTTCTTTCCAGATGTGCAACCAGTGGAATACGAGGAGCCGAGCCACTGGTGCTCTATCGTCTACTATGAACTCAACAACCGTGTGGGAGAAGCTTATCACGCCTCGTCTACCAGCGTGCTGGTGGACGGCTTCACAGACCCTTCAAACAATAAAAACCGCTTCTGTCTTGGACTGCTGTCCAACGTCAACCGCAACTCCACCATCGAGAACACCCGCAGACACATTGGCAAAGGTACGACTTACCCTTAGGTAGCTGAAAAGCAGCAGAGTTTCTGTGTACTCACACGTCTCTGTTTACCAGGAGTGCACCTGTACTACGTGGGGGGTGAGGTGTACGCCGAGTGCCTCAGCGACACCAGCATTTTTGTCCAAAGTCGTAACTGTAATTACCACCACGGTTTCCATCCCACTACTGTGTGCAAGATCCCGAGCGGATGCAGCCTTAAGATCTTCAACAACCAGGAGTTTGCTCAGCTTCTGGCCCAGTCGGTTAACCACGGCTTCGAGGCCGTCTACGAGCTTACGAAGATGTGCACCATTAGGATGAGCTTTGTCAAGGTAAGCCATCTGCGGCCTGCACGCATTAAGGAGGCCTGCTGCATATTCATTGATCACAGTTTGATAATTGTGCCTCTTTTTAGGGTTGGGGAGCAGAGTATCACCGCCAGGATGTCACCAGCACCCCCTGCTGGATCGAGGTGCACCTGCACGGGCCCCTCCAGTGGTTGGACAAAGTGCTCACACAGATGGGTTCCCCCCTCAACCCTATCTCCTCTGTGTCCTAATAATGGATTTGATGGGAGCTTGGAACGCCCTGTTACTTTTTAAAGATGTTTTTTTTTTTTTTGCTCTTTTTATTTTTCTGTGCTTCCCATCCACTGATTTTCTTTTCCTAATTTAAGCTGTCTCCATGGCTGAACTGTTTACACTCACTTTGGGAAGGGATCTCGAACTCGGGCTGGAAGTTCAACAGCGGCCAGAATCCAGATGTTTTCACTACGTTATGCAAGAACACAGCCGGAGAGAGAGAGCGGACTGGGAAATGCCCACGTAGCTGTAACAACATGGACACAGTGCTACGATGCCTGTGAGAGTTTAGGCCTGAATCTGTCAAAAACACATTTTGCATCAAGTTTATTTTTTTGACTTTATTTTTTCTGTGTAGTTTTCTAAAGACGAGATTTGTTTCACTACTCTGCCTTGTGTCTGACAGACAATTGGAAATTTACTGAACACTTTTCTTAATGTCACTTATTTCAGCGAAGATATAGACACGATTATGTTTACCGTTAGGCTCGGTTATAACAAATGCTTTCTTTTTATAGTCTCTACTGCTAGAAATGAACACTGACCTGCCGCCTTTAAAAAAAAAAAAAAGCCAACATAGTTTTTGATATGGGAGATCACTGAACAAGTTTAACACGCCGTAAGCTAACAACATTGTGAATGTCGCAATAGAAGTAGTCGCCATGTAACCAGAAAACACCGTTATTGATTCTTGTTTGTACTTGGAGTTGCTGTATTTTACAAACTCACTGTATTAACGATGTGAACTCATGGATTTTTGTGGCGGCGTGTTAATTGTTGGCGTGGGTACCGAGGCATTATGTGGATAGCTAATTTACTTCATTAACTCAAATGAAATAAACAAGATTATTTGGTAACGATTGCTTCTGTGCTTAGGTCCGGATCTTCAGCAACACGTTTGATCAGCGGCCGAGACCTTTAGCTTCATGTCTGAATAACCAGAACAGGGTGTGACGATGCCAATTTGATTATTTGGACTGATCCTTTAGCAATGAAACATGCTTCCATCCACACTACTTCTGATTTATTGGTCCAAATTGTTGCCTGATAAGTGATTGGTTCTTTAACCAGCACAGAAAAATACCTCAGAGGCTACATCTCCAGTGCCTCTTGCAGATAGAGGAAAAAGCTGCTTATCTCTGTAATGACGCATTCACCAGTTTAATCAGTACTCTGGTGTCGATGTTTCTCAACAAAGCTGTCAAATTGTTTTAGTTTATTCCAGTATTTTAGGGAAATAAAAGTACTGAAATGTGTTTATTTTTGTAGGAAAGACTTTTAGATACTTAAATTTTGAATGGGAAAAATCCTACATTTAAGATAAGCGCCAATGGTTTTGCAAAACAATCACATTCTTCGCACATGCCAGCATCACCCAGTACATACTGGTTTTATTCTATCATTTTCTTTCACATATTTTAGAAATTGAGCTAAAAAATCTGCAACATTTAATTCTGTTTCATCAACCTTAAGTTAAGGCCTTGTCCAGGTTTGGTTCAGCATTTAGAAATTAGTATTTAAAATAACTGGTAACCTGATTAATATCTTTCATACTAACTTAATTACCTATATAAGTGTTTCTTGTTTCAATTTAAAATACCCTGTTTAGCATTGCTTCTATTGATCAAAATGTCTATAATTTATTGGGTTTTCTTTTACATTAGGAGGTAAAATCAGATATCGAAAGCCTTAAAGTGGATTTCCTCTAATGATGACGTATTTGCGTCTCAACCAACCAGCATGACGACTTCCTATTGGTCCACGTCGATAAATACCGTAAAACTCCTAAACTATGCGCAGCAAAGCGAATCGGTGCATAAACAAAACATGATAGTTTAGCGAAGAAACGCGAATACTAATTGTTATTAGTATTATAAGCGAAAATACTAATTATTTACCCCTTTGATAAATTCACCGCTGGTATTTACACACCAAGAAGAAACGTAACTCAAAACAGTTGCTCTTGCGTTTTGTGACCGTAACAACCGGATGTGAGGTGGCTAGCAGGGAGCAAGCCAAAGATAAACACGTAGACACACGAACAGGGCGAGGATATTTAATGTTATTTTGACACTACTGTATACATTTTTGAGATGGACTAGTTGATGAAATTATACTGGATCTTAGCAGTCAAGGAGACGTCGTTAAATTAACGAAGGAACTAATTTTCCGCAGAAATCGAGGTGGTGAGTCCTACAGAAGAGTGACAGTTCCAACGTTAGCTAGCTTAGTAGCTAGCTAACTTACACATGCTAACAGTGGCTAACTAACTCATATACATATATATATATATATATATAATAGGTCGTGTAGATGGTAAATAATCAATGCAAACAAATCTATAGTGTGGCATTTCAGACGAATTGAACTCACTTAAATGTTTTATTAAACCTTACAAATCTTTACCGCGGATTCTGGGTCTTTCGAGACTTGATGTTAACATGTTAGCTTTAAGGTTATAAGTTTCTTAACTGGAAGGGATTTTCCTCCCCTTCTTGAGAGATTTTTCTACCCATATTAAAATAATTTATTCAGACTTTCATGTGTTTCAGAAAAGGAAGGAAAGGTGTTCTTAGCTACATCTCGATTTGAGCATCATGCTAACAAACTTTACTGCTATGCAGTCAGCCAAGTGTAAATAAAGTAAATATGTTCTTCCACATCAATTAACCAGAGTTTTCTGCTTGATGCTTTTATCCAGCTTTTATCTCGACGTTGCAGCTACTGATTTAGGCTGCTTTTAGTTGTAGCATTCGGTTCATGAGTTGTTTTCTTGCATATATTTGTACAAACTAAACCACATATGTACCCTCAGGGATGCTTTTGCTCTCTTAGTTCAGTTTGTATCTAAATCTAACGCTAAATAATCAATTAAGCCTTGAAAATCCTTAAATGTTAACAGTTTTTGTTACACCCATCATTTTGTGGCATATTTAACATGGTATTTGCATGAAACAACGCAGGTTATGCATGTTCTTCAACACATCTCGAAGATTTGTCATTTCTTTTAGCAGTTTTGAATAAAAGTTTCAGACATCTTGATTGACTTTCGAAGTCTTTTCATCCGCTCTCTCTCAGATGATCCCACACTACTTTAATCATGTTAAGAGCCCGGTTCTGAGAGGATCCATTCCTCCAGCTGAGCCATTACCACAGGCAGTGGTTGTCTTCTGGGACGTCTCATTGTTTTCTCCCTTCACTAATGGCTTCCCAACAGCCACCTTCTATGTAGTATCAGTAAAGAGCCTTATTTCAGATCTTTGTTGTTTTATTTTTATTTATTTGAGGCTGTCACTGAATGCATCACTCATGAAATGCTTTGTGTAGAAAATGTAGAGGGGCTTGTTGTCCCTATGATTTGATGGTGTGCAGAACATATTGCCATCATGTAATACATTTATATTAAGCAGCACAGGACACCTTTTTTCTTATTATTCTGTATCAGTGAAGCGCTACCTGCTTATGAGCTGTTGTCTTTAGTTTTTTTTTTCTGCATCACATTGTTGTTTAAAGTATAATCTGAAAAACCGTTGTGGTTGTCAAACTGTCATCTTTATTTTTCATTGATTTATAATCGAAGAAATGGGAATAAATTGTTTCTGTAGCATGTAGCTAGTGGCAAATGGCCCATAGATGTGATGTGAGGTTGTCATTTGTCTCTTAAATAGGGAGATTTTATGCTTGAAGGATTTGTAGGTTGGTAGTAGGGGCTTAAACAAAACCTTTGGTCAACTTTCACAGAATCAACTTTGTCTGATTTCTTTTATTTATTTATTTATTTTTTTGCTTTTGCAGTGTCTCCAGCTCAGCCCACAATGGTACGAGCAGCCTTAGTGACGGCCACGAGCCTGGCGTTGACCGCCGGTGTGGTGGCTCACGCTTACTTCCTTAAGCACCAGTTCTACCCAACAGTGGTCTACCTCACGAAGAGCAGCCCCAGCATGGCGGTAAGAGCGGTGCAACAAAATATTTGTGAAATATTGCTGCAAAGATTTCAAGCCTGTTTTCCTTTCTCTTCCTGGTGACAGGTTCTGTACATTCAGGCGTTTGTGCTGGTGTTTCTGCTGGGAAAGTTCATGAGAAAGGTCTTTTTCGGGCAGCTGAGAGCTGCAGAAATGGAGGTGGGGTTTGGTAGGATATTGCAGATGGAAGTGTTGTTGCAGAGAAAACCTTCATGTGGTCTCGTGTCTTTCCTCACAACCACCAGCATCTCATCGAGCGGTCCTGGTATGCGGTGACGGAGACGTGTCTGGCTTTCACCGTGTTCAGGGATGATTTCTCCCCTCGCTTCGTCGCGCTTTTCACCCTCCTGCTCTTCCTGAAGTGCTTCCACTGGCTGGCGGAGGACCGGGTGGACTTTGTGAGTGACAGGGAGGAAGAAGCTTCCTCATCTCGCACAGCAGCCGTTACAGATTCAGTACATTTGTACAATGGATTGATTTAATTTAAACAGAAAGTGTGTAGAACTGATGGTGTGTGTGGTTCCCACTGCTGAGTAAACATGGTTATTGACACTTTATGGAGCTGAATTATCAACTATAAATTTAAGGAGTTATTTTCTTAAAAGGTTGTTTGTTGATCAGTTTTCATTTGTCCTGACAGATGGAGCGGAGCCCGAACATATCATGGATTTTCCACTTCAGAGTGTTATGTAAGTAACACCTACCTGCAGGTTTCTTGTGTGTGTGTGTGAGCATTTCTTGTGTTTGTCTGGGACTTTTCTGGTTCCAGCTGGTTGCGTTTGCATGAATGAAACGGAAAGCAAGCCCTCTGTGTGCAGGTGTTGCACGGGAAACTAACGGACCAGAACACAGCTTTAGATTTGTATAAACGTTTCGCATTTCCAGGCTGCTTGATGACATTTGACCACTTTTAGCTGATTGTTGCTGACCCGTCCGTAATAAACTCATTTTCTGCAGCTCTCATGGGACTGCTGGGTGTCATGGACTTTTTGTTTGTCAACCACGCCTGTCACAGCATCATCACCCGGGGAGCTTCGGTCCAGCTTGTTTTTGGATTTGAGGTTTGTTGCATTTCTCTTCAAGTACAAATAAAAGCTCATCAATCTTTATCTCTGCGTATTTAAGCGGATTCGGTCTTCGACTTGTCGGCAGCATGTTCCTTATAAAACCAGCTGCAGTGGAGAAACTCGGCCACCTGCACCTCCTGCTGCTGATGCAGAAATCCCTTTCTGAATATCGTCAAAGTGTTAGACCATGAAGCCCTTTTCAGGCTGCTCTCCATTAACCAAATGGTGACTAAGGTTGCACAACGGAAGCGGTCTTATTAATAAAACTTTGATTTGGGGACGTTGAGAAAAATGTCTGTTTAGGAGAGTTCTAGTTTTCTTGTTATTCCCAGTGTCCATGGAAAGGCAGGTATTTTTTATAAAAGTTTAAACTCATATAAACCAATTCGTCCTCTTCACAACAGAGAGTGATCGTTTCAACCAGAGCAGTTAGCGTGCTCGTATGAATGGTTATGGTGACAAGTACTTTTATATCGGATATTTAAAGTGTAAATGGTAGCGGTTGCTTTTTAATACCCCCTAAAAAGCAGGTAACTCCTGAGTGATGCATAAAACCAACAAATGTTTTTTCTCTTTCGTGCTGCAGTACGCCATCCTGCTGACGATGGTCCTGACAACCTTCATCAAGTACATCCTGCATACTGTCGACCTGCAGAGTGAGAATCCCTGGGACAACAAGGCGGTCTACATGCTGTACACAGAGCTTTTCACAGGTGTGGCATCAGGTGTTTCTCCTGTTCTGTCATGGACTCAACACTCAGGGAGGAATGCGATGTTGCTTCATCTCTGTTGGTTTCCTATGAAACCAACCGGATGGGGCTAAAATCATTGCCCACCTCCAGCCAGGTGACATTCATACATGCGAAATTTTGCCCTCATCCACGTAGACGTGGTTGGGTTAGGGTTGGTTAACCCCACCAATCCGGGAGGGTTTTGACACCTGAATGTGTCTGGATGCACATTGAGGTCTGACATCATGTGATGACACTCGGCAGGATGTGTTTTTAGAGAGGGCTTGTCTTTTTTTTCTGTTTACAGCAAGATTTCTGTCAACTCCCCTGACACCTCACCCTTCATGCTTCCTTTGTCACACTTCAGTAAAGTTAAACTTGTTAAACTTGCTTAAAAAATGTCTCTGAGATGTTGGAGGTTTTGGCAAGGAAATGCCATCCCATAATACCAGTTTAAAACAAAACGACAGTATTAATGTGATCCAAGGCACAAACTGGGATGGCCTGCGCATGGAGTCCATCAGGCTTGTTGTAAAGGTGAAAGTGTTGCATGTATCTTTTACAGGGCTGATCAAAGTGCTGCTCTACATTGCCTTCATGACCATCATGATAAAGGTCCACACCTTCCCCCTGTTTGCCATCCGGCCCATGTACCTGGCCATGAGGTGAGCATCTTTATTGGGGCCTGCATTGGGTTTCAAAACACTTATTTTCTAATATTATGTAAATGTAAGTGCTGTTTCTCCTCTGATAAAGATCCATTTGGGCTGATGGTTTTACCTGTTTACAGTTCAGAAGCTACAAAGTGTTGTGTGTCTGAACTGGGTCAGATTTGCTTCGCTGCATGTTGTAAAATATCTTTCAACCTGTCCTTTCAGGCAGTTCAAGAAAGCTGTAACAGATGCTATAATGTCCCGAAGAGCAATTCGCAACATGAACACGCTGTGAGTAAGCTCTGCTTTGTAACTGAACTATGACTATGGGCTGGTGTGCAGGAAGCTGCGGTCAGTCAGAAGTTAAATCTGTATTTTGTAACTGCTGTGTGAAAGTAATACGTTTTATCAGGAGTCAGGATCCACATAAAAGTATTGGTCATCTTTTTTTAGATACCCTGATGCCACTCCTGAGGACCTGCAGGCCTCGGATAATGTTTGCATCATCTGTCGAGAGGAAATGGTTACTGGAGCCAAGAAACTACCTTGTAATCATATTTTCCACTCCAGGTAAGTCTGACAAACATTTTCCATCCAAAGTGGAAAATGAAACCAAACAGTGAAGTTTGTTTTCCTTTAATCATCGTCCTTCCTCTCTGCAGCTGTCTACGCTCCTGGTTCCAGAGGCAGCAGACCTGCCCCACCTGCCGCATGGACGTCCTCAGGGCATCCAATAATAATCAGACTCAGGCTCCAGCTCAGGCTCCGCCCCCTCCACCAGCACCACCCGCCAACGTCCCTGCAGCCCCGGCACCCAATGGTAGGAGTCAATATCCCAGCACACCTGGGCCCGATCATAGAATTTAATAAGCAGTTATTTTTTAGTTTTCAGACGTGTGAATGATATAAAAAGCTCCTCTGTACACAGGTGCATAGAACGGGAAGATGATGTGAGCATAAATTCTATCCAGAGCATCAGTAAAATATAAAATTATATTATATATATTAATATTAAATTATAAAGCATTTTTAACATGACACCAGTTCCAACAAAGTGCTGAACATAGAAGTAAAACATTTAAAGATAAAGTAAAATCAGAATAATAGAAGAAAAATGATCAATTAAAAGGTTTTAAATAATGTTAAGAAATTAAAAAAAGAACTGAGTCTTATGCTGGATCTGTTGCTTTTTGTTCAACCAAAAAGCTTCACTTTACCACTGATTTTAATCTGTTGATCTCGTTTAAAATCCAATTCATAACACAAATTAATGACTTTAGGTTTAAAAAAAGCTAGATTAACAGCGGAAGAGCCACTGGAATAAGAAACTCAAAGCCCTCAACTCCTTTATGTCACGGAGCCATTACAGAAGAGGAGTGTGAAAAAGAAGGCATCCTTGTTTTTTAGGGTAAATAAATCTGGTAGTCATCAGCATACAGGGAGAACGATGCACCCTGTTGTCCCAGCGTGGACGCTACTAATGGAAGCAGATGAAGGGAAATGGAACCCCTCTGCTGGAGGAACAAAGTGAAAGCCAGCTCTACTCACGCATGATTCTACCTGCCAAATAAGACCTGAACCCGTCCGACACATTTAGGACACACCTCCGGTACCAAGTCATTATTTCTCTTTTTTTTATTCTCTCTTCCTCACAAACAAAATCAGAAAATGAAATTGATACAAGTAGAGTTATTAGATGTTTTTCAAAGGGCCCGAAAACATTTAGAAAGAATTTAAGGATGTGATCTAGATTTGGACCAAACCCAGGCATCGAGTCTAAATGACCCGCCTGGCCAAAAGGGAACCAAACACAACATGCAACAAACATCAGAGGAAACCTCGTGGTTCCCTGAGACGACAGCAGTTACTGCTGGAAGTGGTCGCTTAGATCGTTAGACCAGTTTGAGGACTGGGGAGAGGCCAGAATGAGTCCCACTTCCTGCACTGAGCTTGGCTTTGGGCGCATTCACAGTAGAAAGTCTGGAGTTACTGTAAACACAAAGGAACTCTGTGGACTCGGTCCGCCCAGGTCCAGATCCAGCAGACCAAATTCAGGAAACATGAATCACATGGTCAGTTTAGTGCACGGCATTGTGGGTAAACGTGTGTGGTGATTGGCGGCTGCGCACAAAGAGATGGCTCCCTGATCAACCCAACCACGAGCATCTCATGTGATCTTGGCTCTGGTGGTGAGGGAAACGGGTCCGATTCGTTTGGGAAGTGCTGAGGGATCAATTGGAGCGAGTCTAGCAGGGAGTGACGAGGCAGAACGGGAGAATTTGTGTCATAAGCTGGTGCTGGTTCTGGTTGTCGGTGTAATCCGAGCTTTGAGCAGCTTCTGCATCAAAGCGGATCGGTCCGAAGTGGAAATGTGGCTATGGAAAGGTTTTCTAGGTCCACATAGCAGGCTCAGCATCGCTTTGGTTCTGTTTCTCCTCCAGTTGCTCCGGGCATGTTGCCAGGCTTCCCTCCGGGCATCTTCCCTTTCTGGGGTCCATTTCCTGCCGTCCCTCCTCCTCCTCCTCCTCCTCCTGCTGCTGCTGCAGCTCCTGCTGACGCTCCACAGCCATCAGAGGCAGCGCAGACGGCCAGTAAGGACACTCTGCCCTCCTTCCTTTACTTTACGTCACACACACACACACACACACACACACACGTGTGATTGGATGTTTTTGGTTTCCACCAGGCACCAGTCAGCCCAGTTCATCCTCTGCAGATGCCGCCATACCAGCAGCAGCAGCTGCTGCTCCAGGATCAGCAATCCCAGGATTTCCCTTTTCCTTCCCACCTCCTCCCTTCCCCACTGCACCATGGCTGCCCATGCCTCCACCTCCTCCCTTTGGTGAGTTCCTCTGTTTAAGATTTCTCCAAAATGTTGAACTGGAACCTGAATCTGGTCACATTAGCTTGTATCTGAAGACCCAAACTGTTTTAAATCTCTTCTCTTCACCAGTGTCATCGATGCCTCCTCCTCCTCCGTCTCTGTCCCGACTGTCGGAAGAGGAGCTGAGGGAGTTGGAGGCGGAGGGCCGCCGGGGCCTCGAGGCCAGACTACAGTGTCTGCAAAACATCCACACCCTGCTAGATGCAGCTATGCTCAACATCCACCACTACCTCAGCACCGTGGCCACGCTCAAGTAAATAAACCACCAAACATTCAGAGATGAAGTTTAAATAATTCATCTGGATTCTCAGACACATCTATGTTGCTGGTGTGGATTAATGAACTGTGATCTCTCTGCAGTCCACCGCAGACTGAGGCCAGCTCTGGGGAAGCTAGCGGGACAAACCAAACTGAATCATCTGCTGCAGGAGCGGGAAACACAGAGAATACCAGCACAGAGAAGGACTCGTCCATGTGTAAGACCTGATAATTCCTTTATCTTTGTGTATTTTGGTCATTTAATATCAGAAAACAAACAAATCCCATCAGTTAAGAAGTGAATTCAACGTGAAGAGACGAAGAACTCTAACCTCTAAAACCTGCAGGACATGTGGAGATGGTGACCTACAACAGGGGTCCACATCCCTGTAATTAATAGGAGTTTCTCTGCTGCAACAGGAGTCAGACTTAAAGGATACTGTGTAACGTTTAACCACTAGGGGCGCTAAACCTGTTGCTTCCCACATGACACCGTCGCACAGTGCAACAGTCATTAGCGTACAGTAGTTCTGCTTCCTGCTGAGCAGCATATGAAAACCACAACCCTAACCAGCCAGTTGCTCATAGTTCTGGTTCTACTGGTAATAATCATATTAATGCATTTATTACATGCATACCAGCCCAACCTGTGCAAAATGTTCCTGTTAGCTTTGGTGTGTAGCCGATTAGCTTGCTATCAAACTCTGCACAAGTCTGTAACTAAGCAGTGGTTTGGGTCAGGTCAGGTGCGTTGCAGCAGGGAAGCTCCTAACACCGGCTCACTGTGACCCATGTGAGCCAGAGTTTGCCACCTCTGATCTTTAGTTTCTGCAGGAAATTCCTGTGTTGCATGTCGTGAGAAACGCTGTGAAACTGAACCAGGACTTCTCTGTTTCCAGCGGATCAAGCTAGCGGAACCACCGTCTCCTCTCAACCCGCCGACTCCACGTCTTCGGCCTCGGACATGGAAAGAAAAGAAAAAGATGATGAAGGAGCGGCGGAGGATGAAGACGGAGAGCCCAACGCAGCTGAGCTGAGGCGTCGTCGTCTTCGTAAACTAGAGACGACGGCATCGTCGTCCTCGCCGTCGCCTCCTCCGGACAACTGATCCACGAGACTTGGACATATCGCTCTGGACAAACGGACTCTGAGCCGACTCGTGACTGCTTTGGGTCGCTGTTGCCTCGTGGCTCTCGCCTTCCACAGGCTTAGGTTTGTAATGACGTCGAGTTGGACTCGGGATGTCAGAAGACGCTTCTGTACTGTTTCTGTGTCAAACAGCAATAGCACCTCCTTTTTCTCCTTTTCTTCACGGCCGTCCTCCAAAGAGCTGCAGGTGTTTGTGAGTTTTACTCAGGCGGGAGAGGCCTTCTCATTTCAAACCTGTGTGTGAGTCTTTGGGAGAGAGACGGCGTTTAATTGTGTCTGCTAGTTTAACTGTTGATGACGTCTCTGCTCGCGTCTTCCGCTTAATCAGCGCGAAGATTGTTAACAAAAACACGGAATATAAGATTATGTAACGCAAATCGGCGGCTTCTCCTTTTTCCTTTTTGTTTACAAACATGGCTACTCAGTAAATGTGTACATACTGTATAAAGAGTTTTAATAGAATGATCTGTACATACTGCAGAATAAACTTACTGAAACAGCAGCAGTGGAGCACACACACACGAGTTTGAATGTTTAACGGATGCAGGACAGGAATGTGTTTGTGAAACTTGTGTTTTGGGAGCACTTTGTTGTTGTTTTTCAGTCCAAAGTTGGGCTCTTAAATTAAAACTCAAACTGATTATAAAATCTAAGAATGTCTGAACATGTTTTTAGCACCTAGCCACCTGTAATCTAATAATAGCAAAGGTCCTTCTTTGTCTTTGTGCGCAGTAATTTCCAGGGGTTTGATGGGGGCGGGACCAGAGGCGTGTCCAGCTGATTGGACAGGTGATTGACAGGTCACTGAAGGAGGACGTCTCCGCGTACTAACACTACTTCGCGCACTATATCTCAGTGCGTAGTGTGTTCATAGTCCATAGTTTACACTGACCTTTAAGTTATGACAGTGAACTGAAAGTACCTGGCTGCTGGCAAAAAATTCAACATAATCTAGTGTGAAACGATGGAAACTTCGCGACCTAAACCTACGCCATCTTGGTAACGTAGCGGAAAAGGAAGTGTTGGTCATAACTATTTTAATTAAGACTAATTAGATTAACTAAAACGAGGATTGTTTAGAATGAATTAAATTAAGCAACAGTGAAGAAATGAAAGCAGATCAGGTATTTTCCAATAAAACCAAATGTCTCAAACAAGAACTGAAAAACCGTTTAGCAACCAGACAAACAGGTTTTTGTCAAAGTTTATTGCTGTTAGCTGTTTACATAGCAACTGTCAAGTGATTTAGTCAACATATTGGTGGCAATGCTGCTTCTTTCCACAAGTCACAAAACTTTAGTAACAGTTAAAACATAAAGACATAGTTATAAATAAGTTTAACTTACATTAAATGATAATTATACAAAAGGGATTAAGATTCTGAATCAGCAGACAAGCCTAGCACCAAAGCAAATACTGTCCCTAAAGGGAAAGAAAGACCTGAAGATTGAGCTTAGGAAGTGGAAAAATAGCCATAAAAAAGTTTAACCAGAAAGACATCTGCAAAAATAAATCTGTTTTAGTCTTTTTAAATTCTTATGAAACAGTGTATATAACTGGATTATCATATCCAAACATTGCCCACGAGCATCATCTCTCGTTATTACATACTGTGTATTAAAAGGAATGTAGATGAAGCCAAAGGGTCCACATCTAGAAACTGTTTGCTTATTTTACATATTCTCACAGAAACCGGTTAGCAAGCTGTGGCTAAACCCAGTAAGGAGTTTAATGTTCCCTTTAAGTCCGGGAGGAATTTTCCTGCAAGTTTTAAAGTCAGAAACAGTAAATATAATTTATCTGCTTCAAACTACAAGGTGCATGTTCAGTTTCCCTGAGTTTTTAGTGCAAATTTTCCCTCAGTGGGAGGTTCTGCTGGCTGGTAGCTCGGAGCGGTCCCACCGTTGAGCGGTCAGTTTTGAGGGGTGGAGTAGAAAGAGTGGTGCTGGTTGCTCTGGTCTGGAGGGTTGTTAGCAAACAGGAGGGGAGCAGTTTCTGATCCATACCAGCTGGGAATGAAAGAAGATTATTTAAAACGCATCCACAGTTTCTTTTCAGCTCTCTGTGAGCCAAATGTGTCCGAAGTGGTGCTACCTTGGGTTTGAAGGTGTCTCGCGATCCCATGGAGCAGGTATCTCATCATCGCTTCCTTGAGGGTCATCAAAGAAATATGGACGAGGCAGAACCCTGTCGTTGATGGCCATGGTGCTGGTCTGTGAGAAAGGCATGAAAGCAATGAATGAAATGATTCCTGATGGACAGGCTGGAGCTTTACTGGCTGGCAGACGGATCACCTCCTGAGTAGGCCGGCGAACTCTAAAGATGAGGATGAGGAGGCTGGAGGGAAGCAGCTCCCATATAAAAAGGATTGCGCCGAAGGCCAGGTAGCCTCTGTCGCCAAGTTCGCTCTGCAGGTCAGCCTGAACAAACACGCTGGGATTATTGCTGACATCATCATCGGCCCGTTGAGAGCCGATTTAAAAAAGTTACACAGAAACTCAAGCTTGCCTGGTCAGAGACGTTGTACCAGTCGTAGTTGAAGGACTCCACCTGATGGTGCTGGGACAGGAAGAGGGCGGTCAGGTTGTAGCAGGCACGGCTGGTGAACAGGAGGATGACTGCAGCTCCCAGCGCTGCTGTGCGACACACCGTGGTGCCCTGAACAGGTCAAACATTCACAACGCCTCACGTGAGTAATTCACCTACCCAAATGTGACCTTTGACCTTTCTCAGGTATCAGACTGGAAAAACAACCATATGTAGCTGATGTGGTTGATTTTCCTGAATGTATCAAACACTCACAGCCGAAAAAAATAAAGGATAACTCCCAAATTCACCTCATTTATAATAACTATTAACCTCCTAACCAGCTCTTACTCAGCAGGTGGTATTTCCTGAGACGGTTTTTGCAGAACATCCGCCGTGTTTCAAAGCAGCAGCTCTAAAGCGAGCGTGGCTCGTTTCCGTTCATCATGACTGCTTGTGGTTTTAATCGCGTTTGGTTTACATAAATAACTCTGTCAAGTCTTTTAGCAGTGTCGCCCCATCAGCGTGTTGGTATGCTACATGTTAGCATTGCTGCTTCTAGCATGTGCAGAAATCCTTAGTGCTGCTCGTCCCACACAGGATTTCCCCAAATCAAACAATGCATCCATTATCTCCATCCCTGGATAGTAAACATTCGAAACGCCACGTCTGACTCTATTCTGCTCTATTTTATAGTTATTTATCAGACACTTTTCTTTTAAAGCGACGTATATCTGAAAATATGTTGATGACATCAGAGTGATGTCATTCAGGTAATCCCTGCTGGGAGACAACACCTGCAGAGATGTAGCTACATGCAAACTATGACCAGAAGTGAAGCAGGGTTAATGTATCTGCATTCATTTGTGTTTTTTTTTTACTGCATCACCATGGAAACCACTGCCTGGCGCACCTTGTTGATCAGGTAGGGGCTGGCGGAGTGCGAGTGCTGGGTCAGGAGCAGCAGCACGGTGGCCAGCAGCACCGCGTTCAAGATGAAGAGCAAATCGTTGACGATAACCCGAACCAGCACCAGATTCCAGGTCCGCTCACCCGTCTCGTCGCTGTTGCCTCGATCGCCCAGAGATGCACACACCACGTTGACGCTGAGGAAGACGAGGCTCAATGCGCCGTAAACGCACCGTGCTGCCCACCTGTGGAGGGTCAAAGGGCACAAGGAGAAACTGAATCACGCTGCAAAGCTCATTTCCATAAAAGATGCAGGTTTTAATCTTCATTAGACAGAAAACAAACTAATATTTTCAGTGTTAATGGGGAGAGAGAGAGAGCGAGAGAGAGCATGTTGACATCAGAAGATGATGGGTGAGGGTGTCAGGATTGGGTATAAAGGGTCATCAGTGGGTTTTCATTACATTGTGCTGAGCTCAGTGTTTACTCTGAGCCTCAGAAAAACACGTTTCCTTTACAAATGTGATTTTCAGCCTTTCTAGAAAAGATTTCTGTAGGTTAAAGCACTCGTTTTAATGTCTGAGTGAAACTTACAGTCTTCTGTTCAATGCTGTGCTGTAGGTCTCTCTGACTTTGAGCAACACCTGGAGGTACAACAGAACAATAAATCGCCGAGTAAACAGAAATTCAGGACAAGAAAAGACATGTTTGCCTGTGAAACTCTGCTGGATCCCTTATGTTATCAGTAACGGCAGTGTGGTGGATATCTTATCCTTCAGTTTTCCAGCATTTAGATCCATCAGGAGGTTTATAATCCAACCACAACATGTTATGTTTAGTCAGACTATGAAAAAACCCCAGTGATCCATGATAACACTGTCACTGCCATGCTATGCATTTCCATCCCGTCCAACTTTCCACCAATCAGAGAGCTTAAATGGACAGTAATGTCCAATCAGGAGCCAGAGAACAAGTGACAGAACAGAATAAAAATAATGATCCTTGATGATACCATAAAACCAGTCATTTGTTTTAGATGCAGCTGAGGTAGTTTGTGAGGATAGAAAGTAATTAGCAGCATAAATAAATGCAAATATGTGGATAGTTTCTGTTTCAGACGTGAGGATGATGCAGATGAGAAAACATTTAGTCTGCTCATCTTGTGTTATTTCTACAAACTTCTATAATCCGTCTTCATGCTGCTGTACATTTTTTACATAATTGACATCATAATCTGAGGCGCTGAATAAATAACGTGAAAAAGTAACAAAAAGAAGAAAGTAGGATAAATGTCACAGTTGGAAAAAGGTAAATAGTACTTTGGCTACTTTGTACTTTATGTATCCAAATTCCAGCTGCCATCTTGGCTCCTGCCTCACCTGAGTGAAATACAGGTTAATCAGGCTGAGAGTGAAGAACTGCAGACACACGGGAAAACAGTAGAGCAGCCAGAAGAGCGTCACGGGGAGGTGGTTGGCCTCCACGGAGTCGTGGAAGTAAAAGGAGAACAGCGTGGTGCGAAGGGCGGCCCAAAGCAGGCAGAGAAACAGGAAGACGCTCTGGTAGCTCCATCTCTTGTGTCTGTAGAGGAAGAGCAGCCACAGCTGCACATACACCACCAGGAAGAGGCCCGCGTACAAACTGGTGTAGAGGATGGTGAAGCCAAGCTGAACCGACGGGGCCACCGCCGGGCTCAGGGGCACCGGTGGGGGCAGCGTGGAGGAGTTCGGAGGAGGAGCGGCTGCAAATGGAGCTTCCATCGGAGCGCCGGCAGGATCAGGGAACTTCCTTCATCACAGAGAATCCTGTCTGGCTGGAAGCTTCACGTGGAAGACCTGGGAACACAGACCAGATGATGATGATCCAACACGGAGAAAAACCGAGTTAATTCTGCAGCTTTTCTGTGTCTGAATGTTTCCTGAATGGGATGAAACTGTTGCACTATGTGTCACACATACCTGCAGCTCTGACACAATCCTGCGTTACATAACATACATCAGCTTATAATAAACCTGCATAATGTTGTGGTCCTGGATACTTTAAGTTAGCCTGACTGGCCTCTAAGGGGCCACTTTAAGCTCAGAAATCTAACAAATATTCAGTGTAAGGAGGTCCCTGCATGGATAAAGCTCAGATGACCAAGAGCAAGTGAATGTAGCACGTGATGTACTTCAATATGATCTTATAAATCAGCACTACTGCGTTCCTATCCAAAGCAGTATATGTGGTGATATCTGTCCATCCAAATTGCTTATGCTTTAGGAAAATAAAAGATAAAACCAATAAATGTAACATCTCTGCAAACATAATCGATGTTTCTGCAGCTGTGAGTAAAAAATATGCACCATCGTGCTGACTAAAATATAAATGCCAGTTTGGTTTGCTTCAAACTTTGCTTCACGCATTAAACTGTAGATGTAATGATGATTTTTTTCCAAACTCATAGACATTAAAAGTCTCATTTTCTCTGTCCTGGTTCCAGGAATTTTTATCACAGTGAAGATGTTGTTTCCCTCCTCATCTCTCCTCTGTCCTGCTGCTTCACATGTGGGTTTACACTTGTTTGTTTTTCAACATTTAGCAGTGTAACTTAATAGTTCTCATTCTCTTCAGCATTTCTGCATTTGACTGGTCCTGGATATGAAACATAATCCAGACTCCTCTAGATGTACCAAAGCATTAACCGCAGGATTTCATTAAGCATCCGTTTATTTAAATGGTTTATAATTCTTTACCATATCACTACTATTCATTTCAAACATACACCATAAACAACCATTAGGTGTCCAAACAAAAGATGTTTACTGTCTTTTATAAGTAATTGAAGCTGAAGATAACATGCCAGCTACAGAACTGACAACACCTTTTATCATGTAATGTCTTGGAAATATCTAGCTTTTTGTCTTTTTACTGTATTTTAAATGTGTTTTCTTATCCCTGTGTATATTTCAGTAACCTTTGAAACCTTTAAGGCCCTGATCGCTTGTTTTTACTTTGGTCTTTGGAACATAAACAACCGGTTGTTCAGTTCAATGTAATCAAAAGATAGGCTAACTGAAGCTAACACTGACTAAAGACGCTAGTATTACTCACTTGTTCTTGCAAATTATGCTTATTTTTGCTTCGACATACAATACACCAATACTTCTCACTCATTGTCGATTTTAAAGCAATAACAAACCTATTTTTTAGGTAGAAGTAAAGCTCCAGGATGCCCAGCAGTCGACGGTAATCTGTTGTTTCCGTGTATATGAACTGCGTAACGTCAGATGGGCGGAGTCAACCTACTGATCCCAACAGCCAATCAGAAACGACAGGAAACCGCGGTTACTTCAAGTTGTTGTTTACTTGTAGCCTATTCAAGGAAAAGGCACCAAATCCGATTAACATACAGTGTCTATTAAACTACAAGAACTTTGCTTTAGCAATCGAAGCAGTAGATGAATGGAGGTTTTATTATCCACAGCGCAGCATTAGCTCTTTTAGCAAAAGTTAGCTCTAATCAGAGCTGCAGACAAACGTGCCTGTCGTTTACGTTCCGTTCCGTCGGTTAAGCCTCGTGGCACGAAGGTGCCGTCGTTTTTCTTAAAGATATCCGGAATGCCGATGGTGCTGCGACCCAGACGGTCCATCCACTCCATTCAGGCGAGTGGGGTCGAGTTACAGGCAACGCCGAGAAGGTCGACCCGCCTTCAGGGGAGACTCGAGCTGGAGGTGGGTAGTTTTATTACTCAGCTTTTCCGCCTTCTCTTCCTCCGCTGCTGAAAACGTCCACGTAGCTCGCCTGCTAACGTCAACTGTAGCGACGTTAGCCGTTAATCTGTTACACGCGCATCAAAGCCTTAAACATCAACTACGTAGCTTTTACCTGGCACTTTTACCTGCGGGCTTGTATGTAGTCGTTGTTTCGGTCATTTAAGCGGTTAGCATCATTTATTTGTCCCGAGCTAACGTGAACATCACGCTGAAAGGAAACCTCCACTGCAGCCACAAAGTTACGTTTACATTTCTGCCCTATGGTAAGTTTATTTTTCCTTTACAGACACGCCGAGAGAAGTTTTTTTTTTTTTTTTTTTTTTTTTACTATATTTATTAATATAGATGTTTAATAATGTTTAATTTTGCTTGGCTTAGAGACACGCGCGTGCTGTCTGTAAGCGCACTGTAGCGTGTAATTAAAGCGTCGTTCCAGCTTAATGTCGTTCTTAAGGGGTTTTCTTACCTGCCAGGAGGTGGATGAGTCAGAAACATCAGATCCTGTCCCGGACGGAGTGATGGAGAGAGATCAGACTGAGCTGCAGGAGGAGGAAGCTGCGCAGGAGGCAGATCTAACGGTATGGATGCTGTTCTGCAGGCTGCTGTGGTTTTATTTCACATCCTTTTGGTGTGAGAGATGATACAGCTGCCTCTGTTTTCTGCATGCAAATGTTCATACTCTGAGTTACTTTTAGTGATATCTGATTACAGTCTGTACTTCGGGGAATATATTTGCAGGTTTTTGTTTAAATAGAATGAATGAAATAAAAAAAACACACACATTACACAAGGACTAAAACATAAGGGGCATAGTTATAATGTATCCTATATTGTTTTAAGTGTTTTCTTCTTTCTTACAGCATGTTTTTTAATAACATACAAAACCTTTTACATGTAGTATTAGTCTGTTACCATGGTAATACCTGCAGGTTGTATTCCTGCTACCATAGTAACGCATGCAGCAGGGTATATTACCTTTGTAATACATGGGATGGTCTGTTACCATGGTAATACATACAGGATATGGTTTGATGTTGTCTTGCTGAAATGAGGGAGGTATTTCCTAAAAAAAACGCAGCAAGTTTTTCCCCAAAACCAGTTTTTCTCCTTATTTACCAGAAAATAATGTTTCACTGTGGAGCTGTTAATATTTAAGTTTTCTTTAGATTTTTTTACACAGTAAAACCAGAGAACGTCTCTTGTACACATTCCCCAAATTAAAGCAGATTCTGTGAAAAAAAAACAACATTTTTCAGAGTTAAATCTTTGTACTATTGTGAGTATAACATTTTAATAGTTAGCACAGCCAGATTTATAATACTGCAGAAAATACTAAAATTTAATTCAGTTTGGATGAAATTCAGTTTTATCTATTGGATTTTTTTATGTTTTAAAAATCTATATTTTAATTTTTTAGAAAATAAAATGATACGTTTTTGTTTGCTTTGTTTTATTATTGACTTAATAAACATCATCTGTCTTTTTTGTTTTATTTTTTAAATTTACTGTTTGCAAAATAATCTGAATATTTTAAAGACAAACTTCTGTCTACATGCAGATATCTGGGCGTGTATGGTCTGAATTCAGTCTGAACTCTAAATAAATGATGCAGTTGCCACGGTAACGCAGCTGTTACGTATGTAAACAAATCCATACCGGCTGTGGTGGACGTGCTCATGATGCACCACTCAGAGGTTATTTGCATAGGTGTGTTTAAGCTGCAGCAGGTAAGTTTTAGATTCTTTGTTTTATTCCTAAATGACTTCAGATAAAAGAAACTGAAAGATATCAAAGATGACATAAAATCACTAACGTTAAAGTTCTGTGTGTTTGTTTCTCCCTCAGGAGCTGAAGCAGTGCAGCGTCCTGCTGGGTCGTCTTCAGCCGGAAGACAAAGCTGCAAAAGAGGAACTCAAAGAAAAGGAGGACATGAGTCGTAAAGGTGTGAAACCGGTCTCCCGCATCCCTACTTTCCTTAAGCGACCCTCCGGCACCACCCAGAACTCAGAGCTGCCTGTTCCCAGAAAGGAAACCTTCATCCAGGCGGCTCTACCTGCCGAGATGGCCGGAGCTGCAAGCGTGGTGGCGTCAAAGTTGAAACCGGTCAATGCCAGAGAGACTGCGCTCCCCCCACCGACTGTCCGCGTCCCCAGAGTAGGCGTGGAAGCCCCATCTATGGTCGCCAGCGCAGAACAAAGTGCTGCAGCAGGTGCTCCCAGCTCCACGGGCACCGCCTCCAACACCTGGAGTCTGCCTGAGATTTGCCCTCTGATGACCGTCAGCCCTAGACCCGCTCTCAGACCTGACCCGGAGAAGAGCATAAGCTCAGAGGCCGAAGCCGATACCTTCCTAGATGTGTCCGCGAGCTTGCTCCCCTGCAAGGGCTCCATCAATGAGAAGCCACAGGAGCACATCCCCAGCTCTGGAGATGCTGAAAGGCCCGCAGAGAACATCTGCAGCACCGAGATCGACCGAGTGGAGGCCATCATGGACGAGGAACCCCCGTGGGAAACGGAGTCCATGAAAACGGCGGAACCAAAGGACAGCAGCTCTTCATCAGATGCTGAGAGTGAGGATGAGTGTGAAAAAACGGAGAGGAACACGTTGGAGCAGGAAGATCATGAACCCCTTATTAATCAGTCCGCGTTAGCAGATCTATCGGAGAACACGGCGAGTGTGGATGAATCGGCCTCACAGGGGGCGGAGCCAACACAGGTAAGCGATGTGAGTGACGTGTGTTTTCATGCTGCTTGCAGCTGCATCGCTCATTAAGGAAGGAATTCTCCACACCTGTAGCAACAGCTTTCCATGCTACATGTTACTGGTTACGATGCAACTTGTTTTTTTCCCCTCAGAGGCCAGGAAGCTGCAGCTTTTACCTCTGCTGCCTGCTGCCCGTCATGCTGCTGCTCGTGGGGGGATTCGGTCAGCACGCCTGGCACTACGGCCTTCCTCTGTCTGTGTCTCAGCTCTCTGCTCAGCTGGAGCTGCACTGGCTGGAAGGCTTCAGTTGTACTTCAGAGACTTGCAGCTCAGACTGTCGGCAAGTAGTATCAACCCACCAATCACTTTTCACACCTCCAACCCGGCGCTACTGACCGTCTCTTCTATCGCTCAGGATGCATCTGGTGGAAAGCATCCCGGTCGGCCTCTACCAGTCCTCCCCTCGGCCCGGGCCGAGCATCGCGGACAGCTGGCTGCACCTACTGGACAAAGCCAACAGCTCGGTCCACATCGCCGCTTTCTACTTCACACTGCGAGGCAGCGACTCAGAGTCCGCGGATTCGTCAGACGCTCAGGTCAGAGCGGCGCCTGGTACGAGTTGCATAAACACGGTGACGATCGGGTCAACAGAATTGTTCTGATGCGCTCTGCAGGGCAGGAAGGTGTTTGAGCGGCTCAAGCAACTTAAATCCAAAGGTGTTGATCTCCAGATCGCTGTTAACGCCCCCCAGACGTCGACCCGGGACACGGTGGAACTGGCTGCAGCAGGTGAGAACGTTCTTCATCTGGGATGGGTTTCTGTCACGGGCTCCCGCATCAGCAGCTCCTCACAGGGACGCCAGGAGGTCCGAGAAGCAACCGCGATTCCAGTTATCACAACGCCGTGCAGAAGGCATGGAAATAAATAAAAAAGAGGAGGAGCTGAAATAAAAACCTGTTTGGGTAAAAGGAAACGGTTTCTCACCTTAACCAGCATCTTCTGCGACCCGTAATGAGCACAAACAAACCCAGGTGTTTGGTAACGTTTGGGTTCCTCGATAAGTTACTGTAATAAGATGTCCCCGTGACCTCGTTGTGTTATTTAAGGCTGTGCTGTTTGGCAGGTGCAGACGTCCGACAGGTGAACCTCAGTGCGGTGACTGCAGGCATCATCCACACCAAACTGTGGGTGGTCGACCAGAAGCACTTCTATTTGGGCAGCGCCAACATGGACTGGCGCTCACTGAGTCAGGTACGGCAGCTTTTAGTGGACAAAAAGGAGGGAAAGTCCCGCTCATCTCTGCTTTTTATTCATGTCCACAGATTTAGAGCCGAACTGACGGGGACAGATTGAAAGCGTTTTAGTTTCCTGTGTGATCATATTTATTCATCGCTTAAAGGGAAAAAATGCAGAACAAAACGTTTAGGTTGAGCAGAACAAGCCATAAATCAATACGTTTTATTATTTATGAATTCAGAAAAAGAAAAAATCGTCACACACTTCTGTGAACAAGAGAAAAGCTCTGCTCTGCTGTTCCTGCAGGATGTCCCCAAACATGTCCATGAGGACAAAATGACCTAATTTTGTTCTTGAACAGGTGAAACGTTCCTTTAGGGAAACATGCAGAAGGTTTTACTTTTGTATCAGATGTATAAGAGATGTTGGTTGGTTTGATGCGGCTCAGGAGGAAACGATTATGTAATGATGGTGAATCAGACGTCCAATCAGGTGATGGCTTGTTAGCAGCTGGATTGTCCTCTTGAGTGGAAATATTTTGTGCAGCTTTACAGCTCAGTTAGGAAGTTCCAGCATCCCTCCCCTCATCTGTCTGCTTATCTTTGTCCCACTGTAACCATTTTATCTGGATCCCATTCATCCCTCACTTTGTGTCTTTTTTTTATTATCCTTTTTTCTGTTTTGCTTTTTCCGTGCAGATGATATGTTTGTGTTTGGACCTGCTTCACTGCACAGCTCTCGCTTTCTGCTTCCTGTTAGAGGCAAATCCAGTTCTGCAGACATTCACTAAAACATCCAGCAAAGAAATGTTTCACAATAAAACATGTAACGATAACTTATGTAATAATTCACACCGTAAGTTTAGAGGCTTATCGGGTCTTTGTGGTTAGTTTTCATCCCGCCTCGCTTCGTCCTCCCTGCAACTCTCTCTTTTTCAGGTGAAGGAGGTGGGGGTGTCGCTGGAGGACTGCAGCTGCCTGGCTCAGGATGCTTCTCGGATCTTCGGGGTGTATTGGAGCATCGGGGGGGTGTACAACAGTTCCCTACCACCGTACTGGCCCGCCAGACTTTCTGCCCTGTCCAGCTCAGAGAAACCAATGCACCTGAAGCTCAACGGCGTCCCGGCTCAGGTCTACCTGTCTGTAAGTACATCCTGAGCCACAAGCCTTACTTTCTCATGGCTTTTTTTTTATATATATATAACTCATAAAGATTTTGTTTCTATGCTTTTTTAAAATGCTCAAACCTCTCTCTCACACACACACACACACACATATACACACACTGGAAGACAATAATGCTATGCTACATGCTAACCTGTCACCTGGTGGATTCCTGAGCCAAAGCAGGGAACCAGTTTTGCTTTCTTTACGCAGCAAAATCATGAACAAAAAAGAAATTTTTTAAACATATTTAGACAAAAACTTGCTGCACAAAAGCAAAACATGAATCCTTTTCTCTGAGCTCAGGACGGTTTCGTTCCACTGGTGTAAACCCAAAGGAGACATTTCTGTCTCTGATGTTCCTCACCGCCTCTAATGTCTCCTGCAGACCGCTCCTCCACAAATCTCAGCCCGTGGACGCTCTGATGATCTTTCCACCATCTTATCCGTCATCGCCGATGCGCAGAGGTTCGTGCACGTCTCCGTCATGGACTTCCTCCCGCTGTCCGAGTTCACCAAGCCGCTCAGGTAAAGTCGGCTCACGGAGATCCACCATAATCCTCGCAGCAGCACTTGAAACATCTTGTAAGTTGTAACGGTGCCTCGTCCTCCTCGCCAGGTTCTGGCCGGCCATCGACTCGAGTCTGCGTGCCGCAGCGTGCACCAGAGGCGTGGAGGTCCGACTGATGGTCAGCTGCTGGGACCACTCGCCGGCCTCCATGTTCGTCTTCCTGCAGTCTCTGCTGGTGCTCAGTCACCCTCCACTTAAATGCAACATTAATGTGGTGCGATTTCTTTTTACCGCAGTAAAACTCAGCAGACTGACGGCGAGCGGAAGGATGCTTCAGTCTCGTCTTCTCTCTTTGCAGAAAGTGTTCACGGTGCCTTCAACAGCCGAGCAGAGGAAGATCCCTTTTGCACGCGTCAATCACGCCAAGTACATGGTGACAGACAGAGTCGTGTATATAGGTACGCTGCAGATGCTTCCTCACAGCAAACACGTCCTCGTGACGGTTCATCAGTTGTGTTTTCTGCCTGCTTTATGTCGGCAGGGACGTCTAACTGGTCGGAGAACTACTTCACCCACACTGCGGGCGTGGGTCTGGTGGTGAACCAGACGGGCTCTGTGGTGGAGGAGGGCCAGCAGACCCTGCAGAGCCAAGCCGAGGAGCTCTTCCTCAGAGACTGGGACTCCGAGTACGCCAGCACGCTCTCCACCGACAACGTGAACGCCTGCCCACGCAGGCCACACTGAGAATCCGCCTTTTAATAAAGCGCTTAGCGTCGCAGACGAGCAACCTGCTTATTCCTGCTACTTGAACCAGATTCAGTTTGCCACAGCCACGGGCTGCATTACTTTGTATATACATGCATTTTTTATATCTTGTTTTCTTTTTAATACTCTGATTTCACTCGCAGGTTGAGGTGCAACGGTTTGCACATTTTATGCCTGGAGCATTTTGTGCCACATTTGATGCATGGAAGCTGCTGCCTCACCAAAGCAACATTTACACTGCAGCTTCTAATGTTTGTATGGATGGAAACGTCTGGCAGCTTTGTTCTGAAACACTAAATGTTGTCTCTTTGCATCACAGAAATCCAGTTTCAATGTGTGCCACTAAAAAAACAAACACTTGAGCTGAAATAAGCCGAGCTTCTGTCGCTGTTTCCCCCAATGCAGCCTCTTCCATTGTGTTGGACTTCCTCTCATCTGCAGGCTGTTTCAAAACTGTTTCTGGATGTTTCAGTACAAATAAAATCTGCTTCTGCAAGGTGGAAATGAAGCTTTTCTTAATTCATATCAACTTTATTTCTTTGCAATCAGAACCATGAGAGGTCTGAATACAGTAACATTAAGTGCTCAGAGCTGTTAGGTATTAGAGGTCTTTGTACTGATTACAACCCCATTTCTGTCAAAGTTCCTGTTTTTTTCTATCTGGATGCAGCACAAAGCTCCGTGTGATGACATGTATTTATATTATTCAGCTTCAGTGTGGCCATTTTTCATATTAAGACAGATCTTTGGTTTGACAACGTCGTCATTTACCTGTTTCTGTGAATCAACCTTCATCCAGACCAACCAAATTCCAGGTGGAAGCTCTGTTTATCTTGAGAGAAGCTGGTTGATGCTGCGTGCATCTAGAAAAAGGGACTGAGTGGACAACTCCTGGAGGAAGCGGAGATGTGGAAAGTTCCATCATCTCTGCAGCACCTGCTGTGGAGCATCAGCCGGTAAGAGCGCTGAAAGAAGCGGAGCAGGCTGATCAGAAGGCTGGTTTTCCTGCCGTCTTCACCATGTCTTTGTGAAGAAAGTTGCTATTTGATTGGCTGATTTGTAGCAAGAAGCAGTTGAACAGGTGGACCTCAACGTGGTCAGTGATCCACTGGACACAAATGCAAGCGAATGGGGGACGTCTGCAGAGAAGTACAGCAAAACACTTGTTTTTCCATTCCTCTTATAACTGCATTGATCAAAACATACTATGAGCTGTGAATGACTCAATCCAGTCATGTCAGGCTTCTTGGCTTTATTACACATTTGACACTTCATTTCACTTATCTACACACATCTAACAAGTAAAACAACAAACTTCACCTGCAGTTGCAGGTTACCTCCAGGACAATGTCACTTCTGCACTCTTAAAAGTGTCCATGACTGCTTCTTCATTCATCCTGCTGTATCTGCAACGATGCATCAAGACAAGACGACTGAGGATGCATCTGCAGGACCTCAGACAGTCCCCTCAGTCTTTTAGCTGAAACACGCATTGGATATTTGTTCAGGTTATAAAACACAAGGGACGAACGAGCTCCTCTTCTTATTCCATGGAGAGCTGCACACTGTCTGTCTGCTGCTGCTCGAACTTCCGGGCTGGAAAAGGAAAGAACGTTTATTAACACATCAACCAGTAACCAGTAAAGAGGAAAACATTTTAGGTTTTAAGTGACTTCCTTGTTTATTTGTAGAAAAGCTTCTCTCATTTTGCTCCAAACTCTGACACAGGACGCTTTTTGCACACGTCTGGTGGCAAAAACACATAACGTTGTGTATCGTCTGCATGAGCGTGATAAATCATGGGACAGTAGGTGACCCAAAGGGAGCAGATTCAAGATGAACAAAGAGGTCCAATAACTGACCCAACCCTAGCAATACCAGAACAGATACGGGACCAGAATCAGGATTCAACCTAACGTCATTCAGGACCAGAGCTGGTAAGAGACATGTCCACAGCTAGACAGAGACAGGTCTGTAGCGGGTTAGACACAGGTCTGTAGCTGGTTAGAAACAGGTCTATAGCGGGTTAGACACAGGTCTGTAGCTGGTTAGAAACAGGTCTGTAGATGGTTAATAGCCGCTATATTTAGTGACTTGGGATGCCAGTAAGATGTTAACCATGAACAGGGTGTCACTGTTGATCAATAAAAGGAAAACTAAGTAATGTGTTTCTCACCTAATGAGTACATCTCCAGCTGCTGCCGCAGACGCACCTTCTGCAGGCTGTCATAGAAGTTTGGCTCCGGGCTGCTTCCCGCGGCGGGAGGCAGAGCGAAGATACGCATTATCTTCCGTTTGTTTCTAATCAGAACACAGACACAAGCTATCATTTGGCCTCATCTATCTTAAAACGTTTAATGAACCGAGTAACTGATAAAGCCGTGCTTACTTTCTGGCGTAGATGAGCAGGCCAAAGCTGACCAGAATGACAAGCAGGTAGACGTTAGTGGCCTCGTTCCAGGCCTCGTGCACCGTGTAGTCTATAGACTCGGGCCCGTTCCCTAAAACCCCGTGAGCACCCATCTAAAGTTATTTGTCCTTCTCTATAAATGCTCAATTAAAAGTGTAAGAAGTTGATAAATTAGCTCCGTTAGCGCCACTTGCTAGCGACTAATCTGCTGTAAACAAAATTACGTCACTTCCGGATAACCCTTCCGCATTTCTTCGTCACCGCCCCAGCAGAATAAAACTTCACAAGTTAAATATAATTTTTTTTTTAAATATAGTGATGTGTAAATTATTTACATGCACCGCGTGTCGTCTTCTTCTTTGTGCTTTACTTATACTCTAGCCTACCAAAAATAGTTTTACGTTTTATAAATTGATCTGTCAGCTCAAGCTTCTTTGTCAAAACAGCATACCAATAATTAAGCCTTAAACTTTATCCTAAACCCAATCCCTCAGCGAAAATCAAATATTTAGTTAGTGTCACGTGATTTAAGTCACGTTCGATGTACGCATGCGCATTAAGCGAACGCATGCCATTGTGATGGGCTTTACGTCACACAGCTTTTGATCCAAAAAAATATTTTTTTGTTTACTCAGTCCTTATTCTAACACGCTTGTATAGTAGGTGGTGGTAATGCACCTTACAGTGAGTTGCCACCAGCCATTAAACTCAGAAAGATGTTTATATATATATATATATATATATATATATATATATATAATTTTCTGGGTCCATCCTCTAAATATAAAGACTTATAACTGTTAAAATGTTAAGAAATAAAGAAGATAAAGTGCTTTGGGTTACCATGCGGCTTCTTGATGTGCTCAAAGATATATTTTAGGTAGAATTCACACAAAATGCAAAAAGTTTATGTTATAATACATGAATTAAATTATATGGAATTTAAGTTAAACCATGTGGTGGGCCGGCCTTCGGTATAAAGAATTTAGTGTTGGGTAAACCTGCCACAACATAAAGTGTTGAAAAATCATGTCATGTGTTTGGTCGCTGCTGTCGGTCTGTCAAATGGTTGGTTCAAATAGACAGCACATAGATGCCAAATATCCCTAAGGTTTTGGGAGTGGAAATACATGCATATGTGGCGGATTGTAAAAGCGGTGATCTGATACCCATTAAAACATTCTAGGAACTCCAGTTTGGGGCTAAAGGTAAACTTTAACTTTCCAGGCTTTTAATGACATTCACAATCTTTAATCCTTTTTTTTATATAAACAAACATGTAAAAAACTGAGTTGGGATGCAACAGTTTATTTGTTAAGTTCACAATATTCTCTGAACAATTGAGGGGACTAAACACAGTCTCTCCCCTCAAAGCTTTAATTCATTTTCTGCAGCTTTTGGTACCTTATGCACAAATAATGTTGGTGCATCACACAATTTAATCTTTTTTTTTCTTTTGTGTCAAAATTCTCAATTTCAAAATAGATTTTTAATAATTCATTGCTAAACAATACATAAAGCTGCTTTAGACATAACTTGTAATTAATACTATGTGAACAATACACTTTATTTAAAATGACAGCAGACTTTTAGGCCAGTAACTGCAGTGGTTCATCACATTACAGCCCAGAAGCATTTCTAACAAACAAAAAGGGAAAAACAAACAAAACAACTCAACTAAGCAAACAATCAAAAATGAAAACAATATGGTATCTACAGTCCTCAAAAAGCTCTGCGTTCAAAATGCGATGAAATGCCATAAAATGCATCGTAAGACTTGAAAACCAAGTAAGAAGTTTGAAACTTGAACACAAAAAGAAAAGCCTCAATCAAACCAAAAGCAAGCTGTAAAGATTATTTACAAACCGGTATGTGCATCATGGCGGGTTTGCAGTCACAGCACCACACCAGGATTCAGTGTGGGCAACGAGTCCAGCATGCAGCGTTTCAGTGCTCCCTCTAAGCCTTGATGGTGAAATGGGGCCACGACATCCAGCAGACAGAAAGACAGACCAGCTCGCTTCACTTTAAATCAGCTGACGTTAAGATAAACAACCAAATGTTCCCAAAACTTCACTCCAGCTCTGAGAGAACACTTCGTTCAGGGAATAACGCCTCAATGTTTGTGTCAAAATCCAGATTTTTTGCCACAACGATGCATCTGTGCTACATAAACAGCTCAGGGAGAAATGTACCATCTGACCTGTCCTTCTGCCTGCAGAGGTTCTATTAGCAGCAGTAAGAAGCATCTAGAAGCCTTCTCATTAATAGGATTAAGAAGAAATAACTGTCTTGATTAGTATGTATTTATATTTAATAGAAAAACTGTCAGCTGGTTCAACGTTAGCTTCTAGCTTATCAAAGCATTAGCATCATTATAGCGACTAGCATAGTAGCAACTGCAATAAAATGACTTGAATAAGCAGCTAAAATATTAAGCTAAGTTTTAAGCCACTAAGAGTAATTACTGCTAAGCACATTACTGCAGCTGGATGCTTTAGTAGCCTACAGAGAGCGGATGCATGCGGGGGGGTTAGCGTGGTCAATGAGCTCTATGGTCGGGGATCTGAGGGGAGACGGCAGGCAAAGAGGGAGCACTGAGTGATTCACTGGTGTCACATCAGTATGTCTAAGTCATCACCGTGATCGTCCTCCTCCGTCACTCGTAGCGACAGCACCTCTTCGTTCAGGAACAGTCCGCTCAGGCGCTCTTTGCGAGCCTGCCGCTGCTCTTTCAGCTGCCGCTTGCGGAGAGCTTTCTGTTGGAGCTTTCGTTGCTTCGAGCGTTTCTGGAAGACAACACAAGCGTTAGAGACATGTTGATAATAACTCAGCTAAACCAACCACAACACTTTGTTAACATTGATTCAGCATCAGTTTACTTACTTTAGAGTCTCGTATACGTTCTGCAGCACTGGAAAGGTTGCCGTCGCTGTGGGCTCTGCTGATGTTGGCAACGCTGCTTCCACTGCAGGCGGAGGCGGCACCACCTGCAACACAACAGATACCTACAGCTGCAGCCGTGTTGGGTTCAGGGTGTCAGATGATGTGGGGGAGGGATGGCACACCACAATCAGGTCCTGCCACAGAGGAGCCACCATGTGGAGGAAACTGATTTTGGCTGGTAAATCAAGAGCTTTGCATCTTTCTCCATTCATAGCGTAATGTTACGTCCTCATGAGGCGCAGACCGAGCAGATCTGGACCAACACTGGGATGAATTTCTGACGGTAAGACAACCATGAACCGTGGTCTTAGAGCTTTATTACAAATGTGTGACGACCCTCTGAATCTTGCCTGTGATTGGATGCTCGTAGCTCTGGGGGTCCTGTGTTCTGAGGTGAATTTCTCTGTTTTTTGGTGGGTTTTGAACTGTTAAAATACGTTCCACCGTTTGATCATGTGAAGTGTGTGTGCCACATCCTATCGGTTCCGACACAAAGCTCAGGTCTGTTGCAGCTTTGCTGCCCCTTTCAAGCAGGATCAAACAGGAAATTGAGACTCCGGTGTTAGTTTTTCAAAATAAAGTATTTGTCAGGGTCACATTAATAAAAATCTGATTAGTACTAGTCGGAGCATTGCATGCAGGGGCCCACAGATCTGGAATGGGCTCGATGAAAAATTTAAAGTGTTGAAATCCATCTCCACCTTTAAAAAAATGTTAAAGAAAAATCTGATCGACTCATATGTTAACTGAGGTTCAAGATGAAGAAGAAATAAAAGTTAATCTAGGAAAGTAATGAGTGTATTGTGTGTCTAAATGTATGTTATATGTATGTATATTCGGTATGTATGATAGTCTTGTGATCTTCTCCACACCTAGTTGGGCTTGTTCAGTCAGTCACGCAACTCATGGACCCCCTAGTAAAAGTTTGGGGTCATATTCACACATGGACAATAGCTTGACCGTATATCAAATGCAGGAAAACTTGTAAATATGAGTGTGTGAATAAATATGAACTTAAAGTCTTTATGTGTGAACATTTATAAAATGTCTGTGTGCTTGTTTATTATTAGTCATGATGCTCTAAGACCCCCGTGGTCACAGTATATTATATGTAATATCTGACAAACATAGGCGTGCCGGACATTATTTTATCATGTAGCAGAAACCCTGTCATACATTAGGATTGGCTGTTAAAGGGGTTTGTAAACTAGAAAAGGAGCTTTATGGGGGTTGGTTAACGGCAGATTGGCCAGGTGAATGTTACCTGCTACAGAGTTGGAGGCTGTTGAGCCGGTGGAGGAGCTGGCAGAGCTGACCATGCTGGCGTTGCTGCTGCTGATGCCGCTTACTCCTCCTGTACTGGCGCTGCTGTGGCTGCTCCTCTTCCAGCCCTCCCTGGTGCTGCTTGCTCGCTGTCTGGGGCCGTGCTCCCTGATGTAGTTACGCACCTGTCACCAAAAGTTAGAGGTGTCTGAATTCCTCAATACACAACAACACAGATACAGAGGTGAGTATCCAGCATGCTGCTCACCTGCTTGAGTTTCTCATCTGTGAGACAGTTGAGCTCGATGATAAACTCGCTGTCCGTGGGAGAGATCTGAGCGCACGGATCGATAATCTTGATGATGTCTAGCTGCTCTCTCAGACCCATCTCTGTGCTGACCTTTCGACTCAGGTACTCGATGTACTCCACCTGCGAGCGGAAATAAGCAGAGATTTTACTCGAGGAACGGCTCGGCTGCTGCAGGACAACAGAAAGGCGTGATGGCTTCCAGTACCTGTTCATCGTTAGTCATGGCACTCCATGGGAGCTCATCCAGGTTGCGATGTGGGTGGGGCTTCGGCTTCCTCTTGGAAAACAAACACGGAGAACTCGGCACACTTGGGATTATGTCAGAGAGGACGTCGCTGCCACTGGCGATGTCACTTCCTGGCAACTAAAGGGACGAGAGAAGATTCGAAGTGAGGTGTGGAAAAAGCATTGATCTACCTGTGGGTGGAAAGTATCAAAGAGAAGCTCATAAACAAAGCAGCGGATAACTTACCTGCCACTCAAACTCGCTGTCAGACCAGTCCCAGTACGTGCTGATGGAGGAGGAGATGTCGCTGCAAACACTGCCCTCCGGAAACAAATCCAGCGATGTTAGTTCTTGATCATCCAGAAGGGAGTAACAGTCATCCTGGTCCCCCACAGACACCGAGGAGAAGAGCTCCTCGCTACACTCTGAACTGGCAACGCTGGTCCCACAGGACGTCAGGTTCCACCTGCAGAGAACAGCGAGCACACTTCACATCAGGTGAGCGCTACCAGGGTCGGAAAACCAGTTCACACTTTGATGTGTTTGCAGGCGGTTTGAGAAGAAAGTGTCTCTACAGAGCTTTGTTAAAAAGAAGTGGTCGAGATAACGCAGTAAAGGAGAAAAACATAGAATAAGTACCAGTTTTTATGATGGGAGTAAATTTATTCACCTCATTGCAAATAAAACTGAGGAAGAACTGCACGGTGAGAACGTGTATGGACCTGGTGCTTTCTCTGTATTCCCAACAGGACGCCTCCTCCTGAACTGGGACACTATTGCTCTCTTTATGCTGGATGCAAAACATTAGTTTGTCAGTTTTGCTCCATCTTCTGCATCAGTGATGTGCTTAATTTGGGCCGTTTAACAGGCTTAGTTATCCATTAAAGAATGCTTAGCAATACCACCAGGAATTGTGGGAAGGTGTGAAGCTGACACATGACCAATGAAAGGAAAGAAACCGAGGAATAAAAAGTACGCTCCTGTCTTAAAACATTCAAGATGTTCAATGTAATGAATATAGTTTCACAGGTTTTCTTTGGTCCGATGTGCCTTAAACACAACACTGTGACAAGATTGAGTTTGTGTATCTGCATAGGAAGGAGTAGTTCTCACAGAGACCAGCCAACATGACTTTTTTGTGAGCAACACAGACACATATCCATCCATAAAGATGCCAAAGTCTGATTTAGTTTAGTCTGTCTTCTATCAGGAGTGAAGGAAAGATGGAACGTGAGATTAAGAGGCAAATCGGTGTGGTATCTGCGGTAATGTGGACTCTGTGCTGGTCTGTTGTGCTGAAGGAGGAGCTGAGCCAGAAGACAAAGCTCTTGATTTCCTGGTTGACCCGTGTACCTACCCTCACCTACAACCATGAGCTGTGGGTAGTGACCAAAGGAACGAGATCACAAGTACAAGCGGCTGAAATAAGTTTCCTTCACAGGGTGGCCGGCGGCTCCCTTAGAGAGAGGATGACAAATCATACAGGAGGGGCTCAGAGTGGAGCCGCTGCTCCTCCACATTGAGAGGAGCAAGATGAGGTGGCTCCAGCATCTTGTTATGACTCCTTAACGCCTCCCTGGTTAAGTTTTTAGGGCATGTCCCTGCAGGAGGAGACCGTGGGGAAAACCTAGGACACACTGGAGACACTATATCTCTTAGCTGGCCTGGGTATGCCCTGATGAGCTGGCAAATATAGCTGGAGTTACGCTGCTGTCCCTGCGACCTAACACACCATAAGCAGCAGAAAATAGATGGATGGTAAACTACGTCATTGACAGGTGACTCATTGGTAAACACACACACACACAGGAACACACTTCCTTTCACTTGCCTGTTTGTGTGGAAACGGTGTAGCGGATCCGTTCGGTGACAAGATGAGAGCTGACAGCTGAAGTCACTGACGTCCAATGTTCCCACATCACTGAGGTTGGCTCTTTGGGAGAGGAGGGGAAAAGGTTCCTCTGGGGCCAGAAACTTCTCATACAGAGATTCAGACATGGCTGGCTGTACCTGGTGCACCTGGAACAAAAGGACATGAGGCTGAAGTAAGCAAAACAATTAAAAGGAGTTACACCCTTAAGTTGGTTATTCTGTTTTCTTAATGGGAATCTTTGTTTACATATCATACATACAAAACAATTACTTAAATAAAAATGAAAAATCAGCAAAGTCAATAAACCTATAAGTGTATAAATAAATCATTTAAAGCTGCAGTGAGCTGCACAGGTGACCATGATTGTTTACACAGTAACTCAGCTTTATCACTGATGCCACCATGTAAAGTATGCACAACAAATAGGTATTAATTATAACATGACAACCTAAGTCTTACGTATCAATAAGCTGAATAAAATTAATTCAAATTTGTGGCCATGGAACAAAATCTTATTGGGCCATTTTACTTGGGTTTCCCCATTTGGAGAGTTTTTTCGCTACTTTGTTATTTTTAGACGATCTGCTTTGGATTTAAGATATTCCAAAAATATCGTTTAGTCACTGATAACAAGTAGCACGTTATCTTCCACGTTACATTAGACTTAGAGCGAAAAATGTATAGATAATACTGTTGACAGGTTACGTTGCTGTACAAATACCGTTCCGACAACAAAGTCACCATATTCCCTGAAATAACATTAGCTTAGCGCATCCAAGTACGAAAAAAATGCTTAATTGCTGTAAAAACATAAAAGCGCACATAAAAAGACCAAACGAAACACAACGTACAACAACAAGACTTATTCAATCCACGTGGGCATAATTTATAATATCGCATCTTGTTTACAAAAGGCCAACGCAAACGTTATCCTGCAAAAACATAGCCCAAGCTAATATAGCTAGCTAGTTGCTAATGCTAATGCAGCGTTGTCGAGCGAGATAACAAAAGCTATTCTATCTGGTGTCCAAAATGATGACAACAAACCGAATAACAAAACGATCAAAGTTATAATTTACATGTTATCAAGATCAAAACAACAACCTCTTCGGCGTTCAAACAGCCACCATTTCTTCTACCTCCATTTGCAAATCCTTTCTTTAATGACGTTAATCCGATTAATCATCGCGAGACTTCGAGGGAAGTCATGTGATATGCAGGCGGAAGTTATAGTGTCTCATTAACATA
>JBAMIG010000007.1:25869800-25883106 GCA_037177335.1 Kiunga ballochi
TATATGATTTTATTTAAAGATGTCTTAAAGCAAATATTTAAAAGTTATGTTTTTTAAAATTTCACGTACCCCCTGGGATGCCTTTAAGTACCCCCTGGGGTACGCGTACCCCCATTTGAGAAACAGTGCTCTAAAGGATGATCAGAGTCTCGGTGCTTAAAACCACACGGAGAGATAAAAGTGAAAAATGCTTCATCATCAGAAAATAAATTAAATCAACATAAGACCTTCAAACCGGTTTCAGGTCAACGATGTCCACCTGAAAGGATGCGCTCACATGCGTACTGACGGCTTAATACGGCCACAGCTCATTTCACACAAACGTTTGACCAAAACCGCAGAAACGTTTCGGATTTTCCACGTAGCCACGCCCACTTCCAATGTCCAGCCAATCACAGTCCTTCCTGTCAACAAGCTGCAAAACAGAACAAAAACCAAACCCTCTGTTGAAAAAGGTGAAGTCTATGCAGAATGCCAGAAACTGCAGTTCCCCCTTCATCCACCAGGGGCTCCAAGCAGCAAATCTGCATAGAGAAGCGACTTCACAGCAGAAACAAACAGCTTGTCTTCGTCATTAGCTTGTCATTAGCTTAACGCAGCATCTAACAGGCAGCAGAGTCACCAGGTGATCAGAAAAAATCATAAAGAGCAGAAACATCTGCTTTGGTAAAACTCTGCCCCCTAGTGGTCACATCTATTTATAGCTCAAAGTTACATGATGCACCTTTAAGTCACGCTTTTATGGATATTGCTGCAGTGTTGGATATTTCCAAGCTGAGAAATGCAAATGATCTTTGTGGTGACGATGGATGGAAATGGGCTTGTGCCGACCGTTGACCCGGGTGTAGGTCACACCATGCCGGCTCCTCTTCATAGCAGCAGGGTGACGTTTACTCATCTGTGCATGTAAAGAAGTGCAGCTTATGCAGCATCTCACCACCATAACGATACAAAAACCCTCCTTTTCATACCTTAGCTAATTATTTGACCTGCATTTTGCATCATAATGTCCTCTGACATGTTTTTTACTGTGTTTAGTTTTAACTTCATTTTGGTCGACCTTGTTGTTTTTAAAGTGCATTATAAATAAAGTTGCAGAGACAAACGCAGTTTCTCTGTAAACGTCTGCATGTTTTTCTATCTGATCACCAGATTAACCATCAGTAAAACATGTGCAGAATAATCCACAGCTTCTGTCCCAAACATCCGGCACCGAGCCAAACGAGCCTCAGTATCTCGTTAACCAGGAAGCCTTCCCTTTCTCCTCTATTCTTTTCATCCTCTTCCTCATTTCCATGACTGTTTTCCTCGCTTCACCCCCTGCAGAGCAATGCCTCCTCTATGCACTTCCTACTCTCTCCATTGTAACTCAGGCTGCTCTGGATCCCAGCGATGAGGAAGAGGAGGGGAGTTGCTCGGCCTCTCTCTGAATTCTCACATCTGGAAGCTATCTTCTCTCTGCCTTCATCCCTGTCGCTCTGTGCTGTAATGTAAATAGGCCTGTAATCAAACTCCTGCCAGAAAGCCTGACAGACTGGGTGGTGTGGAGGCTGAAACTTTGCTGGAACAAGCACACTTCTCTTCTTCTCTCTCTGCATTTCAGGTCCCAGCTGAGGTTTACGGGCTAATAAAAACATTCCCCTTTTCTCCGACTCGCCATCACATCGCCCGTGTTGTGTGGTAAAGCAACGGGAGGGCCACCAGCAGTTTATTTAAAACGTTTAGCTGAGTTGTGAAGCTTTAATGAGCTCACAAGCGATGCGTCTCATTGCTGCTCTCTGGACTGTCCCGAGAGGATATCGAGCCATCCTCTTTTGTTTGTGTTCAACACGCTGAAGCAGGACAACGACGACCCACAACCCGCTCGTTAGTATCAGTCCATGTTTGCACACAATCAGCCTGAACAAACTGTTTTTGCATGAATAAACTTTGCAGAACAAACAATCTTTTTCTTTGCTGGCTTGAATGATGCAAAAAGCACTTTTTGTGTGTATTTGTGCATTTCTCAGTGTTTAAATGCAGGAAATGATGCCGCACATATATCTTTATATTCTTTATGGTCATATTTATCAGTCTGTTTAATTTTCTCTCTTACATTTTTTATCTATGACATCACAGTATTTGCTGCCATATAAGGGCGTGGACTTCCCGGTAATCAATGTGGTGAATCTGATACGTTGACATTTATAGTAAACTTATCAATAAAATGTTTCTCTGCTGGGAGATTAGCGTATCGCTGCTCACTCAGCTTCACCGACTCGGATTAGTGGCTTAGGGAGGTAACTTCAGGTTTACTTTGGATTTTCAGTCTCATGAAGCTGGTTCCCTTCTAATGTGCAGAACATCGTTCTCTGTTGGGATTTCGCACCAGAAGGGCTCCGAGCCGGTGCCAGCTCCTCATGGACTAAAATCCCAGTTTAAACCTTAACTCAAAAAGCAGCTAAGCTCCGCCCACAGTGGCTGCCATTTTTACCCTACAAAACACATGGATTTCTCAGCGCCTCTGGTTAAAGAGGAAATCATTTCATAATCCTGGAGAGAAGTAGACAGATGGGGACGATACACGCTTTGGAGGAAAGCTTTTATAGCATTTGTCTAAAAGTAAAAGAAGAAAACAGAATAATTTGTAGCAAAACTCAGACATCCCACGTCTTGATAATTCATGTAGCAACTTAGAAAAATCCTCATTTCTGCAGGATAAGTCAATACTTTGTAACCAGCAACATAATTACGTAGCAAACTATAGATTTTACACCACGCATTAAAGTTAGCTTAAAATATTACAGAGTTAAATCCCTGCAGGCAACATTTATGTGTTGACATCCGAACATTTGCTCAGGAATCCGTATCTATTGTTTATCTTGGAAAACCTTACAACTAAACCCAACTTTCAGTCCCAAATTTTAAGAGGCTGATTTTTACTTTGGCAGAAAAGTTCACTCTCTTTGGTTCTGGTTAAACAGGTGTGAATGTGGGCCAGTTCACCAGAAAGCACCATGGTTCAGAGACTCGAGGCCGAACCCAGAACGCTGTCTGAAAGCTTCTGAGCCCTTTTGGTGCTTCAGAAAATGCTGATTTACATGTTCTGCCACCTGCAGGCGGTCACATAGCATAGCATTTCCTTAGCATGTAGCATCGCTAGCTCACTTGCTGCCTGTTGGTCTAATTTCATGTGAATGTGTCCAAAATGTTTGACTGGCAAAAGAAAACTAAAATTATTAGAGGCAGCAAAGTAGACAACTTTGTGACTGTTAAATACTTTGCTCTTTTGAGGGCAGCGTGCCAGCTAAACAGCTCAGCACTGCCTCTTTAGTGTCCCGGTGGTACTGCTGTGCTGCATCAGTACGAAGCTATAAGGGCTCCTAAAACAGATGTAAAGGATGCAGAAGATGGGAAAAACTTTCAGTATCCATCTTTGGCATAGAGCATAAACAGGTTTTACAGTGTTTTAAGTCAGGAAACAACAGTTAGTTTATTATTAACAGCTCAATTTACCAGATATTGCAACAGGCATTTATGTTTTTAAATCAGATATGAATCTGTCGTTTGTTGCTTCTTTTAGACACAAGAGTTACTGGATATAAGAGAAGCAGAAACAGCAGAGCATGCAGGTAACAGACACATCTTTAATCATGTCTCACCCGTAGCATGTCCTCAGGCAGGAAGGACGAGCTTCCATGTAAAAGCTCAGGAGCCCAGTGCCAGATGACCTGATCAGGCCTCTAATCACACAAACACACATCAAGCTTCTCAGTCAGATTAACTATAGTGATGCACTAAAGCTCACCTATCCTCATCCAGCGCGATAATACAGACTCCTTTTCTTCCTGATGACGAGCAAAACATCATCATTTATCAGCGCAGATAAGAAGAACTGTGCATGCTTTGTTATTAGGGAAGAAACTCGTGCTGTTCGGGTTGTGTGTGAGATCAGAAGAGCCTTTCTTCCTCTCAGAGTCAGCATGGATCAGTTCATCAGATCAGGATTACAGCAGTTCTCACACTGTGAAAGATAACCGTTTAATCTGGACTGTCCTTGACCTGCCTGTCCGAAACGCGGAGCTAAAACAGCCACTGTTTCAACAAATAATGTGTGTCAGTAGGAACTTATAGGAGCTTTACAAAGCTCAACTCTTTAACTTTTAATCTGCCAATAAATATAAATACGTGTTTAAAGGATTTCATTTGTGATAAATGTTGAAAAAAAAAAGCATTTTGAAACTGATTAATCATCAATCTATTGGGTTTATATGAAACATATTTAAGCAAATGTAAATAAGCAATGAGTGGGTTCGCTCCTTTACCAGCATCTGGAGGATGACTGGCAGGTGACCCGGCAGGTGACCCAGCTGATTGACCCTGCTCACCGCCTGTGTCCCGGCCGCCACGGTGAGGATCCAGTCACAGCAAATTGACTTTAACCAGCTGTTTGGGTTTAATTGAGATGGAAAAGTTGTTTTTATCTGAGAGGAACTTTAATTATTTTGCTTTCAAGTTAGATTTTTTTAACCAGCTTATTTAGAAAAAAGATAAAAATAAACATCCACTGAGTTAGAAAACTTTGAAGTGACTTTGAGCTGCTCTGCTGGACTTATTAAAGCCCTGCCAGGCTTCATGGCACCCTGCAAGAAACCACTGCAGCTCTACTGTATCCCCCATGTGTAGGCTATCGATTACCAATCAAACATCCCCACTGACTCGTCTCTGCGCCAAACAACTGAAGAAGCTCCGCAACAAGCCAGAACATGGCGCAACAAGCCAGAAAACGCGTGAAAAGCAGCTGAAAAGGGAGAAAAGGTTAAGCGGCTGAAACAGGAGAAGAAGAAAAGCGGCTGAAACATGAGAAGAAGAACAGCGACTGAAACAGGAGAAGAAAAGCGGCTGAAACATGAGAAGAAGAACATCGGCTGAAACAGGAGAAGAAGAACAGCGACTGAAACAGGAGAAGAAGAACAGCGGCTGAAACAGGAGAAGAAGAAGCTCACCGTGTCTGCTGGAGCTCAAACGGCCTCAGAGTGAAGTCATCCTTCAGAAACTGGAACCAAGACATCAGTCTTACTGGTGATGATTGGATTAAGTCTCAGTCCTGCGCTGGCGTCCTCCGGTGCGCGGTGCTGCGTTTAGGGGCGGCACGGAAACTCTGCTATTCTGTTTCCTCACACCGGGAGACAACTTGGTTCAGTGCATAAAGATAGTCTCATTTGATTTAATGGCATTTAATCTGGTTGGAGAAAGTGTTTTAATAATAACTGGCTTAATCAAATAAATTATGTAGTGAATAATTCAAATAGTAAAAAATATTCAGATAATTTGCCATTTTGTATGTTAGATTAGTTTAACATGAGTTTCATGGTAATTCTGAACAGATTAATCTGTTTTCTTTCTGTAGTCTCTTTGATTTAAAAATGGCTTTTTCCCTGGACTCGAACGCATCATGAACACTGACAGGAGCTCCGCCACCCTAACTAACTAACTAACTGATGACAACTAACTAGCTGAATATTCAACTAATTGATTACCCCACTGACTGACTGTTTAACTAAGTAAATGGTTGGGTAACTAGCAGTTTACCTAACTAACACACCAGCTAACTAACTCAGATGGGATCAAACCCTGAACATCTTCTTAAAGGTAAGAATCAGTTAAAACGACCGATGATGATGATGATGTTTGTTGTCTCATCAGGTTTTTAATCTTTTAAGCAGTTTAACAAACTTTTGTATCTGAATTCAACAGGATAACTAAATTTAACATAATTTTTTATATATTATATATTTGAAGTTTCAAGTACGAATAAAATAAAATAAAAACAAAATGAAAAAATAAAGACCTGATTTAAAGCATAAGTTTGGGACCGACATCCGGACTTCCGGCGGCATTCAGCCAATCAGCTCATTCCCACAGGTCATGTGACCATATTTAAATTCTTTATGCTATTCAGATTTTTTGCTTAAAATTTTCTAAACAGATCATCATTCTGTTTGCTTTAATGCTGAACAAAAAATGTTCAATGAAAGAAAAAAATATAATAAAATAATTTTATTTTCACCGCACTCTGTCATCAGACACTAAATAAACAGAGTAAGATAAACATCCAATAAATACTTTAGATATTTAAAATAAAATCTATCAAAAACAATTAATCTTGAATTTATTTGTTAAACTGCAGATTTTGGATTTCCAATATAAATTTAAATCTTATAAAATTCCAGGTTTACTTGTGTCGCCTGACGAGGCTCGTGCACGATACGGGATTCTGGAGCTGAACCGGAGCTTCTACATCCAAACTGGATAAAAAATCATTTTACTGGGAGGAAACGTGTTTACAGCATCGTCGAGCCATCCTTCAGCTTTTCCTTCCAGTTCCCAAATGTTCCTGCAACATTTTAAATAACTTTTAGTAAAGATTTCTAACCATCCAGTTCAGAGGAGTTTGTGTATTAAGCCACTTTCTGACCTATGAATCATTCAAGCATTAAAACTAAAGATGATAAAAGCTTTTAAGGTTTGCTAAATGATCTCAAAACACTTCATATCTTTTATTTTACCTTCCAATTAAATACTGCAAATTATTCCTCCTGATTTGCAAAAAAATTGGTACCAAATAGGAGCTACAGCGAGCTGCTGCCACCTAGTGGTGGTGAGTAAAACTTCAAGCTTCCACCTTTTTATCTGCTTCATGTCATTTTGACCAGAAATAATCAGGTAAAAAGACTAAAAGTCCAAGGCGGGACATTTAGTCCAGCACAGCTTCACTGTCTGAATGAAAAATGATCCATCAAAAAGTTTATTAATAAAACGCAGATTAAAGATTAAATTCAGTTAAAATCAGACTTTAATTCAGTCAAATACATAAAAAAATATCTTCCGCTTTCTCGTCACAAAGGAAACCGTGATTAAAAAGAAAGTCATCAGGTATTAAAAAAGCAGTCCCACTCAGACCGAGACGTCCCGGACGTCCCGCTACATCCTTCCCGCCTCCCTGAACTTGTCCAGCAGCCCGTCGGCCGCTCTCAGAGGGAAGAACAGCGTCCGGGTTCTGTAGTAGCGCGGGTCAGACTGGAGGTTCTGGATGACGTCCGCGAGCAGGTGGGCTCGCTCCACGCAGCAGCCCGGCGCCTCGTAGCCCAGCTTGGTGAAATGCACGTGGAGGTGGTAGTAGGACGGCTGGTAGTGCAGGTACACCCTCAGTTTGTCGGCGGACAGGTTGTAACGCTGCAGGATGGCGTCCTGCATCACAATCACACGCATGTTAGTCTGTGCTCCTTCTCCTCAGCAGGAACCGCTGGAAAACCCACCTTTCCCTTCTGGAAGATGTTCTGCAGCAGCGGCAGATGCTCTGGCGTCAGGTCCCGGAGGCTCTTGATGCCTCTCTGATGCGTGATCGCAATCAGGTACAAGTTGTCGAGCTGAGAGAGGAAGCAGGAGACGGTGAGGTAACAACGTCAGACTGATGGGACCAGATCTGCATTTAATGGCATTTTTTAAAAGTCTGAACAGATTTTTTTTGACAGGAAAACCCCAAACGGCTCGTGTTTCTGTGCTTTTCACCTGCTTTTGGTCCCATTTCAGGTCAGGAAGCAGGACGAATCCCACCTCCGGGTCTGGATCTTCGTAAACAACCCTCTCGCTCTCTGCCTTCTTCTCCAGGATGTTGTAAACCCACTGAAGGGAGAAAAGAAAGGCAAATGATTCCCATGCTGGAAGTGGAAACAGAGAAAACGGTCAACTCACCTGCAGGCTTAAACTATTCTTTTCGATATACGGTAGAGAGATGGACTGGTAGTCTTCCTCCGTCTCCTCCACGAGGAAGTTCTCCTGCTTCTGGAATCTCTTCACATGTTTCTCTGTGGCCGGATACATCAGCGTGGTCTTAATCTCTGCAAACAAAATAAAAGCACATGTCAGCTCGCTTCTCTGTGGCTGCAGCATATAAACAATGGATCCATTAGTTTCTGCTGAACCGTTGAGGTGAGGAGGTGCCTGCAGCAGATAGCTGCCGTAGATGTCGTTCTTCATCTCCAGCCTCACGGAGGAGCTACTGAGGAGATCGGGGAGGGTTTCCTCTCTGAATGGAGTTTTCTCCAGCACCACCACTGCATCCAGATCATCAATCTGAAGACAGTGAAACCAGTAGTTTTATTTATGCCACAGCCAAATTAATAACTGCACAAAAAGTAAAACTTAAAAAGTGAAGATTTGGGAGATTTTCATGCAAAATGCACAAACAACACAGCTGATAATGCCACAAACATCATAATCTAAAAGAAAAATAAACAAGCTTTCCTAAAGTAAAGTATTTATCACCAAGAAGCACAACAAATAATCCTCCGAGTATACTTAGATTTTTTTACTTAGCGCATCAACATTAAACAAGTAAAATTCAAACTATTATTCTGAAATTTCAAACAGGAAGTGAAATCTTGTTTCGTGCTGTAAAATGTTTGCAACACTTTAAATGAACACAATGACACAAATCTTTCGTACCAACAACAAATGCACATAACCTTATAAACTCAGTGATAATAATCTTATTTATAACAAAGGGGAGTTAGCTAGCGCCACAGAAACGTACCTTTCCGTGGATAAACATGAGCTTCTCACGCGCTGAATCACTCAAGACGCTGGACATTTTAAATCCAGCCAGAATGTTTTCATTTTGACATTCTTTCTCATCCTTTCCTTCCTCCTCCTGTTCAGGTTTCACTCTTTTATTTTCGTGAGAAAATTCATCACTGCTAGTGCTAACTGCTTCACGTTTAGCCGCGGTGTTCGCCATGTCTCTGCAGCCGGTGTTGTATCAGTTTGACATACCCATCAATAGCAGACTTTTGCCTAATGCGCATGCGTACTACTGAAGATGGCAGAACTGAGTTTATGAATCGTATTACGGTATACACACCACAGCTTCCTGTAATGTTATTTTTGGGGGTTAGGGTTAAAGGTAGGAATGCGGTTTGGCTTGATCTGTATATTTTTAAACAATAAAGCCTAAACCGACACATAAACCTTTTAATTTGAACTCGTAGTATACTTTTCGGACGAGGTGTCCCAAATTGACGAAACACCAATTGTCTGGCCAAAGATCGTCTATACAGAAAATAGGGTCTCACTCAGTAACATGATTTAAAACTCAATCGTTAGTTTGTTTTATGTTTTTCCTAATTTTATTTTTATTTCATGTTATGAGTTTGATTTACCATTACAGATGCTCCATATATATTCATGTTTATCGTGTGAACTAATAAGCTATAACTAAATTACCTGCATATTAAAGCTTGAAAGTTAAGAACACAAAATTTTTTATCTAAAAAAATCCTTCTAGTTTATGTTTCAGAGTTAAGAGTTTTGAAAAAAGAAATAAAGCATGCTATTTTAACATAGTCCTTATTTAAAAATTATTTGGTCCCAGAGTACCACCAGTTCTAAACGAACCATATTCAGTTTTTTTTCCAAAAAGGAAATTGATCGACGAGTGAGTTCTCATTTCTATCTTATATCTCTTCAGGATCTCAAGTTACAGAGTTACTACTAATAAACAATGTAAACCCGGTTTATTTTTGAGAATAAAAAAGCCAGTTGCTAAAATGGATTAACAGTAAAATTCAACATGGATTAAATGTGTTTCATTAAAACAACTTCAATAGACTATAAAAATCGCTGGTAAATGAAACAATGTTAAATCACAGATAGAGGATGTTAGATCTCTGGTAAATTATGGTAAATCACAGGTAAATTGTGTTAAATCTCAGGTAAGCTATGTTAAATATCAGGTAAACTATAATAAATCACAGATAAATAAAACGATCAGCGCCTCGCGGCGGAGCGACTGCCGAACGGACCAATAGAAACACAGAAACGTGATGACGTATTTACAGGAAGTTATTTAAACATGAGCAACACTGAGTCGCGTTAAATGTTTACACATTTAGACTGAGTTTAGATGCTCTGACTCTGGACAGGTAGCTCAGATATGCACGTAGATGTCCGAAAAGGTATTTTCTTCCTGCTAATTCGCGGATTGACACTTGCTGTTGAAGCAACAAAAGGTAAAAGAGTATATTCCAGTTTCAGAGAAGAGCTTTAAAGTTAGAACCGGGTGACTTATATGCTTAGTTTTTAATTTAAGCGAATGATTTCCGAGAGGTTTTAACTTAGTTAGCTGTCAATGACATTAAAGTTAACGAGTTAACGTTTGTTTACATAGTTTCTCGCGCTAGCATTAGCTGTTAATCTAATTTACTCTCATGTAGAGTTTAAGCTTCACAGAGGTTAAACCTTAAACATGTTTTACACCAATCTTTTTACATCAATTTTAATCTGTTTTACATCAGTTTAAATTCGTTTTAATCTATTTTACATCCTGTTTATTGGTTTCCAGGGAGGAAAAATGTCCTCTTTATAGTGGCAGATGATTTGCGGACATCACTCGGTTGCTATGGCGACGCTTTGGCTAAATCGCCCAACATTGACCAGCTAGCATCCAGAAGTCAGGTTTTCCTCAACGCATACGTTCAGGTTGGTGTGTTTTCGGCCTCTCAGATGGTTTAAACCTCCCTAAAGGCGTGAACGTGTGTGTGTCCCTCCCCAGCAAGCTGTGTGCGCTCCCAGTCGCACATCCATGCTAACTGGTCGCAGACCAGACACAACCAGGCTTTATGACTTCAACTCCTACTGGAGAGTCCATGCTGGCAACTACACGACCATGCCGCAGTACTTTAAATCTCAGGGGTACTTCACCATGTCTGTGGGGAAGGTGTTCCACCCAGGTAAGGCAACACTCCAGTATACCTGCTGGTTAGCATACCTGCTGGTCAGCACTACTGAGCTTGATGGGAAAGTAGACTCCTGTGCTGATGTGTCTTTTAGGAATAGCCTCGAACCACACTGACGACTACCCCTCCAGCTGGAGCATCCCTGCCTACCACCCAGCTTCATTTAGATTTGAGAAGAAGAAGGTATTTTTATGGTCCAGGGTTTGTTTAGTTCCTCCTAGTGTCGTAAAACCTGCAGTGGAAGAGTCCAGGCTGTCATAAGGAGGAAGAAGCTGCCTTATGATGTGTTTAAGGCCCTGTTTAGGGGTGTGATGTGATTAAGCTTTAATTTCCTGGCCCGGTTCCCTCTTTCACTTCTTGGTTCTGTTTTATGTTGTGTGAAGCAGCTGTTTGGAATAAGAAAGCATTTTTACCACCTTTCATTTGTCATCTCCAGACATGATAACTGTGTTGAAGAGGTTTTTACCAGGCTGAAACATTCATGAACATCACTGCCGTGGAAATCTTCCAGATGTGTAAAGGAGAGGACGGTCAACTCCACGCCAACTTGTTGTGCGCGGTGAACGTGACGGAGCAACCCGGAGGGACCCTTCCTGACCTGGAGAGCACAGACGAGGCTGTGAGGTTCCTGAAGAGCCGAGCCGACCACGACACGCCTTTCTTCTTAGCTGTGGGCTTTCATAAACCACACATACCTTTCAGGATACCTCAGGTACGCACGTCCCTATATGTCCCTACGCACGTCCCTACACACGTCCCTATATGTCCCTACTGAACCTTTAAATGTAAACATTCACTGGTTGCCTCTTCTGTATGTCATAATGTTATCATATAGATAAATGTTTACGCCTTTCTTAAAGCCCAAACTACATGCAGCAAACTTCTTCCAGCACATTTATTTCCTGTGATTTTATGTCACACTGTTTATTTTACAGGAGTACCTGAGCTTGTATCCTCTGGAGGACATGTCTCTGGCTCCTGACCCAGATGTCCCCGCACTCCTCCCCCCTGTGGCCTACAACCCCTGGACAGATGTAAGGAAAAGGGAGGACGTCCAGAAACTCAACGTCAGCTTCCCCTACGGCCCGATTCCTAAAGACTTCCAGGTGTGATCCGGCTCACCGTACAGCGTCTCGGCCCGTTTCTTCTATAATGCTCTGTCCTCGTGTCTTCCAGCTGCAGATTCGGCAGCACTACTATGCTGCTGTGTCCTACATGGATGCTCAGGTTGGGAGGCTGCTCAGTGCTCTCGATGATCTGAGTCTCTCGGACAGCACCGTGGTCGTGTTCACCTCAGATCACGGTCAGTTCACCTCATGATCTTCCAAACTAGCTGATTGTTTGTTATCCTGTGTGCTGCTGCTGTTCTTGTGTTGGACCACCAGATGGCAGTGCTGCCCCATCAGCTGCGTTTTGTCCCCTGAAACAGCAGCGGTTTGTCTGCAGCACATCTTTTTCTTTTAAGCTGTCCAACTCGTGTGTTCCTGTCTGCTAACCTGAATACTTCCTGTTTAATATTAAAGCTCAATGAATTATTAAATGCAAGAGAAGATGGAACAGTTCCATGTGTCCCCGACATTAAAACTGACTCATCTTCATCCCTCCTCCTGCTTTGTTTTTCTGCAGGTTGGTCGTTAGGTGAGCACGGAGAATGGGCTAAATACTCTAATTTTGACGTGACGACGCGCGTCCCACTCGTCATGTTCGTCCCTGGCCTTACTGCCGTCCAAAACTGGTGGGAGGAGTCAACTTTCCCCTTTATTGATGTTTTAAGCCAATCGGATCGCAGCTTCACAAGTAAGTTATCCAGATTGTTGTCCTGAGTTTTTCAGGCTCAAAGACAACGTCCTTTGTCTGTCCAGGCTTCATGTCTGTCTTTGTAACCTAACAAACTGGTTTCAGTGACGCATTTCAGCCTCATAATCAGAGCCGAGGCTGAAACTGCGTCGCCTGCTGACTGGGATTAAGAGATTCAGCCAGAAACCCGGCATAGACATGAGGTGTGTTTAAAACGGTAAATGATGAAACCTAACGACACTCCTCTCACCCGTAGATGCCAAAGTGATCAGAAACATGGTGGAACTGGTGGACATCTTCAGCACCGTGTCTTACCTCGCCGGTCTCAAAGACCCTCCACATTGTCCCGATGTCTCCTTCCAGGTCCGTTTCTTCCTGCTCCCACTGAAAATGCTTCTGTCTGCGGTTCTGTGATCAGATCCAAACGATGCAAATGTGATTCAGCTGACTCGGACGTGTCGCTTCCTTCATGCTGGTCTGTGTTCCTGCTTTCAGGTGGAGCTGTGTACAGAAGGAAGAAACCTGGCCCACACCTTCCACCACCGAGAGACGGGAAAGAACGCAGAACTCATCGCTTTTAGTCAGTATCCTCGGCCCGCCGATACCCCACAGGTAATGATCCCCAATCGGCCCGCCGATACCCCACAGGTAATGATCCCCAATCGGCCCGCCGATACCCCACAGGTAATGATCCCCACCAGGCCCGCCGATACCCCACAGGTAATGATCCCCAC
>JBAMIG010000007.1:26085727-26097381 GCA_037177335.1 Kiunga ballochi
CTCACTGCTTAGCACTGGTGTGGATATGCTAGCTACTCACTGCTTAGCACTGGACCCATGCACACCTAACTGGCATCAACCGGAAACACGTGACTGCACGTCCTCTATAGAGTAGCTACTAAACTTCCCAGTAGACTCCATCCATCCATTTTGCAAACCACTTCATCTAATTTAGGGTCACAGGTAGCTGGCACCTATCCCAGCAATCATAGGGCGAGAGGTGGATCCGTACTGGACGGTTCTCTGCCGAATCCGTCTCGATATTATTGTTCAGATAGCACAAACAGACCCTTCTTTAAACCCTCTGGCTGATTTAGACTTGAGCATTACTCAGGCTAAAACTAAACTCTTAGTTAACGAGGGAAAAACACGGTACCTGCATTTCCCCTGATTATCGGCTTCCTGCCAGCCTCCAGGGCGTAACGCTTCTCTGCTTGTCCCGCCACATTCTTCGCCAGGCACCGATAAACTCCCTTATCGCTCACAACTGGTTGCGAGATCCGGAGAGTTCCATTGCCAACATGATGGGTGAAGCGTTGGAGTCTGAGCCCAGGCGTCAGCATCGTCCCATTTGGCAGGAGCCATGAAAACTCTGGGTTCGGCTTCCCGCGAGCAGGGCACTCCAGGATCAGCTCACCACCATCTGGCTTAATTGGTAAGATTTCAATATTGGGGACGGCAAAACTGGGTTTTTCAGCTAGTGATGCCACTTCTAATTCAATGGAAAACGAGGATTCACCAAGATTGTTTTTAGCCAGACAAATGTACTTTCCGTCATCCAACTTCCTGAGTCCCCTCAGCTCCAAGCTTCCGTTTTGATGGACTTGGACCCGACCTCCGAGGTAGGGGGTTGTGAGCGAATGTCCAGAGGGAGTAAGCCACCAGACTTTTGGTTCAGGCTTTCCTTCCACTCTGCAATCCAGAAGTGCTGTCTGATAGGAAACGCCCAAAAGTTTAGTGGAACTCTTCCCTTTCACACCGTTGATAAAAGGTTCCTGAAGCTCGGCTTCGACTAGCGTGTTTTTAATGTCGTCACCTGCAGAATTTCGCGCCACGCAAGCATAACTTCCCTCATCGATCAGTGTCACCTTCTTCACAACTAGCATCCCATCATCCATAATCTTAAATTTGTCCGATGATGCTGGTATTGTGTCCTTTCGGGGTGAGAGCCACGTGATTCTTGGTGGAGGTTCGCCCCTTGCCTCGCAGCTCAGTTTAGCCGATTCGCCCAGTCTTACTGTGATCTTTGACGGAGATTTTGATAAGATTCGTGGAGCATTCGGTCCAACTTTTACACTGACTTTCCTTTCGTCTTTGCCCAGTTTGTTTTTGGCATGGCAGGTGTAGTCACCCTCATCTTTTTTGTCGATCTGCTGGAGAAGTAACGTTCCATTCCCAAACATGACGTAGCGACGATTGCGAAGGCCGCTGTCATCTGACTGAAGAGCGTTGTTGATTAAAGTTCCATCCGGTAGACTCCAGGAAACCTCGGGGTCCGGGAGTCCTGTCGCAAGACAATCCACCTAAACCGCAACAAATCCAACAATTATGATGGTTTCTGAGTTTAAAAGAATGTGACAGTTTTGATTAGATGATGGGCAAATTAATGATTCATTTGTAGGGAAACTAGAAATTGTTCTTACCAAACCAGTGACATATGATCAGGTGTATTCCACTTTAATCCAACCTAAACAATCCCCACATACCTGGAAGTTTTCTCCAAAGGTAACCCTTGTCTGTGGTGTCCTCACGTGTTTAATTCTAGGGGGGGTCATCAGCACTTCTACCTGTAAAAACATATTTATTTGATCAAAGGCAATGTTACATTTTTGTGTCACAAATAGGATCAATGGCAAAGTGGGCCAATAGGAGTTTGGATATGAGGCAAGACAGAGCCATTCACAACACCCCTAGAAAGCGCCGCGTTGTGGTTGCAAATTGTGGTAGCTCTGTATTAACTCTCGTAATTTTTGTGATATAAGGGTCTTTTTTAAGACATTAGCTGTTAATTTGGGTTTGTCCAGGAAGACTTTTTCTGCTCTTTCAAGACTTTTTATGAGTTTAAAATAAAGAAGAGGAAGCAGGGCAGGAGTGATGCCAAGAGAAAATCGATAAAGATTTAAACTGTTTCCAGCTGGTGTGAGGGGTAACGTGAGATCACTAGCTAACTAAACTGATGCTAACCAGGTGCTAACCAGGTGCTAACCAGATGTCAGAAAGAATACAGAGTGCAGTTTTCTGTGCTTCACTGAGACATGGCTGCATGAACACATCCAGACTGTAATTCTTTTCACTTCCTCACCAGTAACACACCTTGCATCACCAGTAACACACCCTGCATCACCAGTAACACACCCTGCATCACCAGTAACACCAGTGACCTGAAGAAGCTTCCCTCTGAGATTAATGAAGGATTTTTTATTTCATTTAATTTATTTAAAACAACATTGTGACCAAACTGCTACATAAAATGCACATTATGTGAGTCCCAAAGTACAGCATAAAGTACGGAGTGCATTAACCTGAAAAATAAAGAAATTTAACTTAATGCACACTGATTTGACCGGTTCATACCTGAAAGAGCTCCATGTCCTCACCATTGGGCCGCTGAAAAACACACTGATAATTTCCTCCATCCAGCTCAGTTAGCTGTAGAATCCTTAGGGTCCCGTTACGGAAAGCTTTAATCGGCCTTTCTGGACTAGAGGCGGATAAAAGAGACAAAGCTGCTTTAGTTTAAAGTGACACCTTCATATCTTTGTAATATCGATAACGGTTTGAATTGCCTGTATCGATGTTCGAGGACGGCCTTGGATGGCAGCTGCCAGACAGTTCCTCTCGAGGAGCCAGTGGACTCTGGACAGTGAAGGTAGACGGCAGAACCATACATGGCTGAGACAATATGCTGCCGTGATGGAGTAGCATGGCGGTGGGTTGGAGGGATGGGAAGAGGAGGAGGAGACCCAAAGTGGGACAAAATGGAAGAATCTCCTCCCACCTCTAACTGGACGGTTCTTTTAGCCAGTCCCACTGTGTTGGTGGCCAAACACTCGTACCTATAAAGATTGAGAGTAGCTTGGTGACATCTCTTCTCATCTTGACATCTTGTGGTGAATAAAGTCATAGAAACTAGTAAAAAAAGGTGGACATGGACTGTGGCTGTAAGTAGCCAAACTTTTTCCAGACATAAACATTTTTTCATACCGAGTGAATCCAGTGGTCTCAGGTGCATTGATGACTGCACTGCAGGTCATGTACTGTCTTCTTCTATGGTGCTTTTAAGGTGTAACTTATCCCAAATGGTGCTCTAGCATCTAAGAAAACTGATATACTTGCTGAGTATGCTTGCCTCTTTGCCAACGTTCAACTATGTCTGTGCGTACTTCTGCGAACAACACAAGCATGTTGCAGCAGAAACATTCAATACTGGAGGTCACCACTGGAGGGCAGCAGATAGCACCAGGTCTCGGAATTAATGAGAGAGGTGGTAACGTATTTATGTAGCTTTTCTGCTATCCGAAGTTTACCAATGGGTTGTCACCATCTGTTGCTAAACACTAACGAGTGTTTGTCACTGCGCAACGGAGAGGAACTATAAAGATGTCGGTAGTTTGAATGAGGTTCGAGAAAGAGGCGAGTATCCACTGTTGTGTTTACCTTCAATACGTTTTGTTTGCATGAATGCCTCTAGTGTTCAGTTCAATATTGATTGTCACTGGTTTCCTGAAGTGGTCCTGAGGCCATCACACAGTGATGCCGTGCTGCCTGAGGGATTGAAGATCTTGGAAATTCAGTGTCAGCTTTCGGTCTTACCACTTACATGCAGAGATTTTGTCAAATCATTTGATAATATTATGGAATATAGGTGATAAATCCCCAAATTCCTGCAATTCCTCTGAGCAATGTTCCTACACTGTTGGACTATTTGCTCATGCAGTTGTTCAGAAAGTGGTTAGACTCTCCGCCATCTTGGCTTGTGAATGAGCGACCCTTTCAGGAATGCTCCTTTTATACCCTAACATGGCGTCCCGTTTCCTTTGAACCTGTTCACTCGCTGAATGATCCAGTGTTTTCTGAAGCCTTTGTTGCCCCGTTTTGAATCAAAGTTGCAGGCATCAAACTCTGAATGAGTGAATGACGTTTATCAGTATTTTGTATTAGTTCTGGTTTCTTTTGAATAAAAGTTCAAATCATTGTATTATGTTTAATTCATGTTCCACACAAGGTCCTAATTTCATTGGATTTTTGGCGGTAGGATAAATCACACAAGATGTTTCATAAAAACATAAGGAAAAGTTTGCAACATGAAGCATCTCAAATCTCAGCTTTACATCCTGCTTAGAACACAGAGAAGCTTGTATTTACACGTCTACGTGTTAATCCTCAATGGCACGTAGAAAATGTATTTCTGCATTATGGAAACTGTCATTTAACATATAAATTCACCATAACTGTTTAGAAAAAGATCATTCGATTTTCCCCTCGCATCATTCAGGCCAAGCAAAAGTCAATAAATTACTGTTTGGTAAGGTACAAAGGATGCAAAGTTCAGGACCAGTGATACAGAAACTAACGTGCTGCTTATGTGACCTCATGTCTGCATGTCCTGATTTGATCCGACATTTGAAAACACCAAAGACAAACCCATGAAAAGAGGTTAAATCAAAATGAACATGTCATACCTCCCACCATCAGATGGAGAAACATTCTTCACAAACAGCGTGCCATTGGGGAAGACAAACAGCCTGTGTCCAAGAAACTGAGACGGTCTGACATGGATTCCTTCTGGGAGCGTCCATTTCAGCGCCGGTACCGGTTCGCCTTTCACAGAGCAGTGAACATACACACTCCTGCCTGGTTAGGTAGGAGTGTATTAGTTCAAATCCTCTTAACCTACAGGAATATGTTTGTATTTGGGTTATAAAGAGTGTGTATAATACCTGGTTGGATGGCAACTGTTTCCATCGCTCCTTCGCTGATGCTCGGAGGCAGCGCTGCCACGTGGAGGTGATAAGTGATCGTATCTGCACCTGCTGCATTGCTCGCAATACATTTATAGTCTCCCTTACTGGAGAAATTAGCCAAATGAATTTGCAGTGTTCCATTTGGGAGCAGACTCATCGGAGAAAGGAGAGTATGAACCGCCCCGCCTTCTCGAATAAACGTCTTGTCCGGAAGAATCCAGGAAATCTGGGCTGCTGGTTTTCCAGATGCCAGGCAGTCAAAAGTGACACTTTTCCCCAAGTAGATGGCCATGTCTGTGGACCGGGGTGGCTGGATCCTGGGGGCTTCGGTCTGGACTGCTAAGGTGATGACCATCCGATCTGACCCAAACCGGTTCTGGGCTGTGCAGAGGTACTGCCCGCGATCCTGAAGCTGGATATTTCTAATAACAAAAGTTCCATTTCTGAAAACCTCAAAACGAGGACCAAGCTTGGTGTCGGCTGGGATGGTGGCACCTGATGAGAAGGATGAAAAGGGGAACGAAACAGAATGAAACCTCAAAGTTTAGCCTTTTCTTTGTCTTTGCTCCAAACTCCGGTTTTCATCTCTGCATCCCACCTGTGGAGACTTTGGTCCATGAGATGTTGGCTTCGGGGTTTCCAGATGCTCTGCAGGGAAGCAACACATCATTCTCTGCCAACACTGACACACTTGCTGTTGTAACGGTAGTGATTCGGGGTTTCCCTCCACCACCTGATGCCCCCAACAGCCATGGGTAAGGCGGTGCAGCAGTGGGACGCTGGAAGCCGAATCGTCCTGCAAGAGCAAAACAATAAATCAATTCCAGGTCTTCCATGCATGTGTTTTTTGCTCTGCACATAACGCCCACCTCCATACAGAGACGGAGAGGTAGTGTGGTGGTGAGGAAGAACAGTTGGGATGAATCTGGATGATGGTGGTTTCTCAGGATTTAATGGTTGCAGAGAGTAGGTGTGAGGGGCAGTGGGGGTATAAAGTCTGTTAAAGGATGGAGCATTGGGTTTAGGTGTGATAGGGGATGGAGGGTTGTTGTAGCTAATGCGAGGTTTGGGTGTTGCCATCCTCCCCAGCTGAGTGATGCGATCCAGCTGCGCCTGAAAAAAATGCAAACTAATTCATTCAAAAGTTTACAAAGTCAAAAAAAAAAAGAAAAAAGATCTTTATAAAGTGAAACAGTGTAACTTTTTAACCCAAACATCAGAGAAGTAGCGCTATACAAAAAAAGTTTAATTAAATATATCTTTATTGGCCAAGAAGGATTTAAAAAATGTCTAAATTACTTTACTATCAGCAGGTTAAAGTGTAAAATGGTCTGAAACCCGCCTGAATAGTATCGTGTGACCTTTGGGAAATAATCGGTTTAGCAACCTGATCGGCTAAAAGTTACACAGCATCCTTTTAAAATAGGTGAAAACAAACTAAAGAAGTGTGAGCAATATTCACTAATTGGTTGGTTCACATTAAAATGATCCTTTTTATTTAAAAAATTAAATGCAATCAAACTGGTTAATTTATAAAGCCCTTTTAACAGCAGGTACATTAAAACAAAGTGCAGTATCATAAGATATCCATCTTAAGTTACTCCACAGAGCTACCGTTCCTCAGAAACTGTACATAGACATAAAGATGAGTTTTAATAGAGTTTATTAAAACAATAGTGTGTTTCCATTGAACTATTTCCACGATTTTACTCTTACCTGTCTGTATCTGTTCCTCAACCTTGACAGAAACAGGTGATCTCTGGTTTGGGTCGTGCCATAGACTTGCTGATTGGGTTGATGATGGTGATTTATGGGTTTCACAATCTTGGAGCGGTCTGTTCCAGAAACAGTAGGGGTGGGTTTTACTGTTTCAGCTGTGATCTCTGGTCGGTTGGTCACAAATGAGCCATGAGCCCACTGGTGGGGAAAAGACCATGGACGATGGGTGGCTGCAGGGTGCAAACCAGTACCTAGGAAAAGCCAGTGCTTTGTAAGTAGGCAAAGCATTGGGGACTAGTTTGATATCACTATTTGATATCAGTCATGTATCATGTCCTTTACTAACATTTTAAAGCCTGACCTGGATCATATTGGGTAGACATTAACTTGAAATGATTATGGAGCTCTTAAATTAAATTAGCTCTTTTTCCCCTTTTAAAACAGTTGACATGCCAAAATGACTGCCATGCTCAAATTATCCACCAGGGGGCAGGTAGAATTATCTGATTGTATGTGACCTGGTTTTAATTTAAAAAAAATTTCCATTAAAATATCTCATACATCATGCATGCAGCATTAAATTCCTGATGATTAAACTTGTTTACCTTGCTTCAGGTGAGGAAACAATCTTTGACCTGGCCAGGAGGGGTGGTGATGAAGATTGTGGTATGCAGACCATCCAGATGTGGGAGGGACTCTGGGAGGTTGGGAATGCCTTTCTGGATTCACTTTACCTAGCCTTCCTACTTCCTTGTCTTGGTTAGTCTGTGTTTTCCTGGGACTGGTAGTTTCTGCTCTCTCCTGGTTACTATGGTGAAGCCAAGGATGAAGTGGCTCCGCTAAGGGGTACCGCTGGTTTTCAGGCTTTTTAATTGGACTCTTTGCGTTATCCTTTCTCTCTGCGGGCTCTTCTCTTACTGGAAACACGTTAGCGGATGAAATTCTTTTAGGGTTTGGTGTAGTTTGTTCTGGCCAGGGTCGAGCATTGGGTCGTGGTCTGTTGTGACTTATGACCTGGATGTTATCTTTGGCGTTAGAACTCACGTGAACCTCTTCAGATGTTTCTTGCTTCACCGTTCCTTTTATATCCCCTTTTACATTTTCGCCAATTTCTTCTGGATGCTTGCTCTTTCCAGATTTCTCAGGGTTTACAGGGTCTTCAGACGTCCGGATTATTGGACCGCCTAGCTTCGGCGTGGCAATCGTCTCTGGACTAGGTATATTCGGTCCACCTATGCTGGAATCTCTTTCTGTAACTGACACAAAGGAAGAAATGTCTAAATCTTCGTTGACTTTCAAAGGGTCGCTAGTTTTGGAATTATATTCCTCATGGTAGTCATCATAATTTTCCTTTACTTGATATTCTGCAAATAAGGACTCATAGTCTTCCTCTGTAGTGGGAACAGGGGTTGTTGTGGTTGTAGTTGTTGTTGTCGTTGGGAGAACAGTTGTGGGGAGCTTGGGCTGGATTCTCCTTATTGGGGGTTTTCTCCGTCTATACGGGGGCCTTCTCCTGTTTGACAAACCAGGAACAAATTTTGAGTTTGTTCTATCCTCCCCTTGGGGATTTTCTTCAGGCTGCTTGGTGAAATGCTGAACAGGGGGCGATGTAACTGCAATATTTGCCTTCCCTTTAACGTAATGCTGTGATGGTGCTGTGGTTTCACGAGGTTGCACAACTTCATTAGGGACTTTGTATGTGGGAAACATTGTTGGCTTAGCATAGGGGGGAATAGTAGCGTGGGGTAGGTCATTAGTGGCTGGGAAAATTGTAGTTGTAAGTGCTGTTTCAGGGTTGGATGCACTAACTTGTACAGTCGCAGCACTTGGCTTTTCTAGCGACTGCTCTGTGGGAAGGACCGGGCTTGGTTTAGCATTAGCTTTAGCCAATATCTCAGCCCAACGGTTTGGATCTAGTTCCTTCACAGATTTGTTAGGTTTTCTTTTTGAATCTTTTATCCGCATCCTTTTCATAAACCCATTAGGCTTCCTTTGTGGTGGTCCCACCTTCTTGGGAACCGTTGTTGCAAAAGGACGTTTAATTTCCTGAAAATCTCCCCCTGAACCCTCTCCGTCCTCGACACTCAGTGGTAAAACTGGTTGCTGTCTCTCAGTCTGAACTTTAGACTTGTCCAAAGCCTTTCCTTCTGTGACTTCCACCATGTGGGATAGCATGTCAACTCCGTACAGATTGGACACCAAACAACTGTACTCGCCAGAATCTTCTTGTGTCAGCTTCTTTACCACCAAAGTCCCATTTTCCATCACTTCTGCCCGCTTTGTGTGCTGTGTTGGGAGGAGAACTTGGTTTTTGGGCAGGTACCACATGGTTTGACTGGGCTGAACCGAGGTCACTTCACAGAAAAGAGAAAGAGAGTTCCCCTGATTCATTATAATTTTCTGACCATTCAGAGCTGTTGGACCAAGGGTACGCTCTTTGATGGTGAGTCTCAGAGGCATAATGTCCACTCCAGCTTTGGTTCTGATGATACAGTGATAAAGACCTGAGTCAGATAGTGATGCATTTAAGATTACAAGTTGTCCACTTTCTGAAATTTCTACCTGTTTCTTTGCGTCTTCTACCATTGATAAATCTGGTAGCATCCACTCCACTTTCAGCTCTGGATTGGAAGAAATGATGCTGCACTCCAGGATAACCTTTGAGCCCTCAAGCGCAGACTGAACCCGCCCGGCTATCCCTCTACGAATTATTGCCCAGGAAGAAGCAAAGTTGTCATCCTCCCTCCCCCTGTGACTGTTCATGTTGTCTGTAATCGAAGTAGTAAAATCCATTACAAGTTTCTTTGTCGTTGTCTGCTGCCTGTTCAGCTTTAATGTGACTCTGGGCTGAAGCAGCCATGAAGGGTCTCCGGCCAAATACCCTTTTAATTCTGTGAAATATGGAGAATTTTCATTTACTACTTGGGAATACTGATAGGTCATTCTGCTGGTATTTCCCCTCTGTTGCCCTCTTTCTAAAATTGCAGGACTTTGGTAGTAATATGCAACCAGTTGCCAGAGGTTTTGCAATATTTCCCGATCGATTTCACACTCCAAGACCGTCACCAGGGATACATTTACTGATAACTCCCCGGGTGAGCTGGGATTTGCGCTCCACGTCATGGGAGAACTGTCTTCTGGGTGGCGTACGTCACATGCCACCTGAGCGTGGTTTCCATGGCTGTCCGACAGAACGATAGTCAGGTGGCCTAAGGGTTTCTCCAAGTCCCGGGTGTATGGGCGGTCAGGCTCCGCTTCTGATTCAGCCCAGACCGGATTATCCCACTGCTTGAGGGCGGAGCGAAGGACTGGTCGTTCACAGGTGAGCTTGCCTGCCGTCAACCCCAGAAACTGGGTACCGTTCAGATGTTGAGGAGAGTAACACTGAGGGCACGTCTCAATGGAGCCACGTTCCTTTTTACATTTTACTACTCCTGGAAGAAAAGGTTGAAAAGAAAAAGGAAATAAGTGGAAAAAAGGCAAACAAAGCTTAAAATGAGCCAACATTTTTCATGTAAAGGTTTATTTTAACATCCGCTATGTGTTCTATGTTGGGTTCATCCGATATGAAAGCCATTACCTCTGTTATGAGGACATCTTGCATTTTGGAAAAATGATGAAAGAGGATCAGGACAAGTTTGGTTCTCAAACTTATTGAGCCATGAAAGATAACAAAGTTTATACATTGACATACGCTGGGTGTTCAGCTTTGGTGTCACATACAGGCTCTTTAGAGGTATAGAAAATTAATGACTGAATAAGTGTTAAACTTGTTTTTTATTTGAGTTTTAATCATCTTTACTAAGAGTGATTTCATAATTAGCTGCAGGGGCAAATGTTTTGGAGACACCCTATTAAAATGAGTGTTTGCGTTGTGTTATGGCGAGTTTGGAGAGAAACCCTGAAGAAACTCGAGCCTCGGGAACAGGAAGTGTTGGCTGATGAAACCACGGAAACGAATGAGAGTCTCAGCTCTGCCATGAGATGAGGCATAGTCATTCATGCATCCATACCTTCATGTGTGCTGCTCCATTCAAGCAGCCATCGGAGCTGACAGTCACAGCTCCAGGGATTACCATGCAGGGTGAGGAGCTCCAGCCGCTGAGCCGTCCTTAATGCTGCAGCCGGGAGCTGCTCCAGCAGGTTGTCCGACAGGTGCAAGTGTCTGCGACCAAAACAGAGTTAACCACTGTTATATATTAGCAAAAACTCTATCTATCCATCTATCCATCCATCCATCCATCCATCCATCCATATATCCATATATCTATCTATCCATCCATATATCCATCCATCCATCCATATATCCATCCATCCATCCATATATCCATCCTTTCATCCATCCATCCATATATCCATATATCTATCCATCCATCCATCCATCCATCCATCCATCCATCCATATATCCATATATCCATATATCTATCTATCCATCCATATATCCATCCATCCATCCATATATCCATCCATCCATCCATATATCCATCCATCCATCCATCCATCTATCCATATATCCATCCATCCATCCATCCATCCATATATCCATATATCTATCCATCCATCCATCCATCCATATATCCATATATCTATCCATCCATCCATCCATCCATCCATATATCCATATATCTATCCATCCATCCATCCATCCATCCATCCATCCATCCATCCATCCATCCATATATCTATCTATCCATCCATATATCCATCCATCCATCCATATATCCATCCATCCATCTATCCATCCATCCATCCATATATCTTTCTATCCATCCATATATCCATCCACATATCCATCCATCCATCTATCTATCCATATATCCATCCATCCATATATCCATCCATCCATCCATCCATCCATCCATCCATCTATATATCCATCCATCCATCCATCCATCCATCCATCCATTCATCCATTCTTCCATCCATCCATCCATCCATCCATCCATCCATCCATCCATCCATCCATCCAT
>JBAMIG010000007.1:26625158-26636775 GCA_037177335.1 Kiunga ballochi
TCCCACAGTCCAAAGACATGCACCTTGGGGATAGGCTGATTGGTGACTCTACATTGCCCATAGGAGTGAGTGTGAGTCTTTATCGTTGTGTGTCTGTGTGTTGGTCCTGATGGACTTGTGACCTGTCCAGGTGTACCCCACCTCTTGCTTAATGTTACCTGGGATTGGCTGATGACAAAAAGGTTTCCAGAGCAACATTCCAGCTAAATTTATTGGACCACTTCCTGCTGATGATCATCTGAAACAGATGTGTTACAAAATAAGCTCAAATTTTCAATGAAGTTGTAAAATGTTAAATTTCAGTTTCCTGTCTCATGTCTTGCAAGTGCGTGAGATTTCCCTGGCAGTGATGCTTAATCCTCATAGCAGCATGCTAACATGCTCACTGTGACAAGACAAATATGCAAATCTAGAATATTATTGTTTTGAGCCGGCTGGTGCAAAGAGACTAAATTTATGTCAGCCAAAGTGAACACATACTTTTATTCCGACTGCAAATGCTGACCTGGCATTAGCTTCCCGAGAAGCTAATAGCTAATAACCACACATTTAGCCTGATAACAGGACAGAGGACAGGACAGCATGTTAATAAAATACAGGAATTTTCTCTTATTAGAAGTTCTGTATAAGCTCTCTTATTTCTTCTAAAATCAAAGGAAAATTTAGTTTTGAAGCTAAAGTTTTTGGAGATAAAGACCAGGGAGAAAAACGGCACTGAGCCTGTTAAACATGATAGCAAAGATAAATCTGAAGAGAGAAGAAACATCCTTATCAACATGAATACATGCAAGAACAGTCATTCAGCCATAATTACCCTGTCAGCTGCAAGTAATTTACATTTACTCTCATTTTTCCCTTCAGAAACAAACATCAAAATATGTCTTTTTCCTTTTATTGTTTATTTTACATTATGATGAAAATGCTATTTTATTTCAGAAAAAGTCTCATTGGCCTCCTCCGGTACAGTGCATGTTTCTATACTTATATACTTATATATACTTAATATAAATATAGAAGTAAAACAAAAACTTAATACTTTTATTAAAATGTGGTATTTTCCCTCCGGTAGAAAAAGCAAAGACTCGGTAAGCGTGCGTACAGAGCCGACTATCTTAGTAAGCATATAACACAACTTGTGGTTTATGGTATGCACCGCTTTATGAAGATTTTATACGGGTTTATACGGGTAACAGAAGGTTTTATTAGAGCCATTTTCACAGATTAAATAAAAAATAATCCCATAGGCTTTTAATGAGCAAATGTTTCCTTTATTTTTTGTATTAGTGTTGATTTAGGAACAAAAAAGAACACAACAGTTTTGCAACAGTGACACTTTCAGGCTAACTAGTTAGACACTTTATCCATCCCAACTTAATTTCTTTAGCTGCTTGCTGACACACATGTAGAATCAGAGCTACAAAGTAAAAACAAATAGAATAAAATTTAAGATTAAATGCAAGAAGCTCGATGATAATTACAATAAAACAGTCAAATCTGTTTTTAAAACAAAGAAAAATAGGAAATAAAAACAGTGAAAGTGAGACGGTAAAACAAATACAGCATCATTAGGTGCACAATAGGTTTTTTTTTCTGCCTCGTTTATTCTAGCAGTCTGTTAGAAAGTTTACCTCCATCCGGTTCTATGAAAACACTCACTGGTGCAGCAGAGGTCAGCAGAGTAGCTCAGGGCACACCTCAGTCCAAACAGCTTATATAAGGAAACTTGTCCTCTGGTTCCTCACACGAGCACCAACCAAAAGTGACCTTATCCATGGCCTCGCCATCCAGAAAATCCGACTAAGATCTTATGACCAATACTTCTGCCTCCTTAGTGCAGCGAGTAGCAGACAGCCTAAGCAGAGCACACATGGTATCCACCTATCCAGCCAATCATCATTGCATTTACAAGGGTCATCACTCCTGCTCTCTTGCAGCTGATATGTGTCAGAAAGCCTGACATGCTGTTCTGCATTCACTCACATTATAGTAACACATCACTTTATAATGCTGGTAACGGTAACAGCGTTAAAATGCTGGGAAATTAATTAGATAACTCTATTACTATAAAATAACACAGTTAGTAACGCTTTTCATCCCAACATTAAGTAAAAAATGATTTACCAAGACAAGCTTGTTGGGACAAAGGGGTAGAAAGTAGCACATCCAGCCTGAGGAAGCAGGAAGCTGTGTGTTGATCTGTTATTTCCAGTTACAGCTGGACCAATAAGCAGCTGGTAAGTTTACAACATGGTTTTCACACAGGGAAACTCTCCTATAGCTGCTGGTATGTGACTGACCCAAAGCCAAAATTCCTCAAAGATGAACCTGCACAGAGGCAGATTCATTATGATACAACACTAACAGTTTGCACCCGTGGCCTCTCCAGTCATCACCAGACCGGCTGGTGCTGGTGCAGAGCAGCTGCCCTCTTCCCATCAGTCTGCCTCAGGAGAGCTGCAGCTACAAGTGTACTCTACCATTACTAGGTATGAATATGGTGAGAATGCATAAGTCAATGTGTACGGTCAGCAAAAAATGCATTACATATTATTCTTCATTCATGAGGAGAATCCAGCTGCCTTGCAAAATAAAAGAAGCACCTGATGCATCTCTAATCACTGAGCTATACACGCTAATCTATCACTTCCCTCTGTTCAGCATAAAGTCTGAATAATGTCCAAACAAAATATTTTAGCAGTAAAACATGTAGTTTATGCTTAGTGGATCTATGGATGAAAGAAAAGCAGCGTGCTTATCAGTAACATGGAGAAAATGTCATTCATACAGGCTGGAGGAGGAGTGGAAACCAGTCTATTTAGCAGGGAGTCCATTGTCACATTACTGTATATGGGTCCCATACCTGCAACCACACACACACACACACACACACACACACACACACACACACGTCTCTGTCCTCCCCCACCCATCTAACCCACAAATCCCCAGTGCTGTACCACTATGACTGAATAGAAATTAGCAGGAGCAGAGCCCTGCCTTGCATATCAATGTCCTTTTAATAATTTATGAACCAGGTGCAGAGTGAGCAGCAAGCTGTGTTTTATCTGTATAGCTTTGATACAGTGACCCTAAAATATTCCCAGGTACCTAATTTTAAAGTTCATGAAGAAATGTGTAATCTGTGATGCATTTAGCTTCTATTATACCGACAGCAGACTGGGAGCACATGCTAAGACCCATTTTGTGGACGTCAGTGTCATGCATTGCTGAGGTTAAATGAAATCGGTTTATCCACTAGGGGTCAGTGCTGAGTTGAGAGTTCACGTCAGAGTTCTGACACTGATTGGTAGCAATAATGCTAATATGAAGTCATTTAAAACTGTCCACCAGAAGCCTAAGACACCAAACGTTTGTCTTCTCAGATTTTTCTGTAATGGTTTCTGTGTACTGGTCGTCCTCCTCTGTTGCTAGTTGTGTGCCGGCGACGCGACTCAACCAGAGACTGAACAGATGGATAGAGTCTACCAGCAGGTTTCTGAGGAGCGCAACCGGTTCGGCACTGTCACACATGCAGAGGTGAGCTAGTTTACCTTAAAAATCAAATATTTGTGTAATAAAAGTCAATATATGGTTTTTAATGTATCTTAATTTATTCTTTAAAAGCATTTTTCTGCTTTTGATGTTTAGTTGATGGCAAAAATCTGTATTGATGACAATATTTTAGCATCAGTACTGATGAAAATTCCAGAAACCTATTCTGGAAACATGTTTTCTGTGTAAAAACAGCATATGGATACAATACAGTTCTCACCTTTCAAGCTCCAACAAAGCAAATCTGTCCCGCAGTAGGGTACACTCGGTCCTACGTTTCCATGGATACCGGTAAGCTGATTAAATGCCATTGTTCGCTCATGTCTCCTCATCTGGCTCGGCCCTCCCCTCTTCGAAAACATACCCAGACTCACAGCTGGAATGCAAACGGTTTACAAGTTTGTCCTCTTCTGGCTACCGTATTCAAAGATGGCGATGCATCATGGTTGTACACACCTCACCCTATGTGTTTTAAATAAATCTTTCTAAGCTAAGATAACACTTTCATGTGGACACCATTGTGATTTGACATTGTTCAAACATGTACTTATGAAAGCAATACTTGACTTTTGCAAAGAAAAAGCCCATAAAGTTACACACGGTCCCTTTATACGCTTATCTACAAAACAACCAAATGAGACTCATGACGGACAAGAACAGCACCAGCTTTGCAACGGGAACCATGCCACAGCCATCAGTCCAGAACATCATCCTGACAGTTTTGTGACTTCCTGTCTAGCAGTATCAGCAGGTTAGGACTTCACCTGCAGCAGCAGTCTCTCAGCTATCATCCGCAAAGCATCTGCTTAACCAGGCAACTCACCCAATGAAACTCAACTTTGAAACTTCAAATGCTGCCCCAAAAAAACATCTCCCACCATGATGACACTGGCTCTTAGGAGGAACTGCAACAGCAAAAAGATCAAGACTTCCCTCTGCTGCAGGCAGGGAGGTAATTAAAGTTCCCAGCCCAGAAATCAGCCATTAATGCACCTCAGATTATAGCTGTGGGTGCTTTCCAGGCGTTAAGCAGGAGGCGTATGCCAGCTTTTACTATCATCAGGCCTTAATGTTTGATCGAATAGTCTTTTCATTTAAAATGCTGTGGATTCAGTTTAATCCTTTTTAACGTTCTCATGAAAAATGAAGACTTTCTGTCACATCTCAGCTGAAATGCTGATGCAAAGACGATGAATTGAAACAGCCCTGCAAAGCTTTAACTTGTATCTGATCAGATCAAACCAAAGGAAGCTTTTGCAAAGTTCAACAAGGAACCTTATTTCCTTCATTTTCCAAAAATGACCAAGATAAAATGTGGGCATGAATCTGACATCTCAGCAAATCTGCCAAGCCAGATTACCAGAAGTCCCAAATTAGACGTAAAGATAGTGAATGAGAGTTCCAGCCATCACCAAAGCTTCACAGCAGAAATGGAGCATTGGTGATATCTGACTCTGAATTTATTCACCTCAATTATGGTCTGTCGATGACAAAACCCCTAAATTCCTGGATGAGTATGTTAAGAAACATTGTTCCCAAGCTGTTTCTCATACCCTGCTAGTGAATAGCTACGGCTTTATACCCCATCATGTCTCTCCATCGGTCTCTAATTTAGCTGCTGAAGGATCCAGGCAGGTGTTTGAGCATTTTCCAACTTTACCATCTTTTCTTTTCCGTCTCGGCATTACTTGAGGCCTCGTGTTTCAAATTCAAAATGATTGAACATTTACTAAAAGTTTAGCAGTTTAAACATTAAACATCTTGACTTTAGTGAAATCCCTGTGTTCCATTTTTTATGCTTTCCACAACTTCCAAAGGATTTGCCCCCTGCTGCAGATCTGAAAGGAAAAGAATTGTCTCAGAGATGCTGTAAGCTGAGCTTCCTCGCCTGTGTGATGTAAAAAGTCATCTCCAAATGAAAAAGAGGCAGCAGGGGCATTTCAGAAATGAGTTATTCACCTTTAATGTGATCGCTTCACCTGCAACCATTAATCATTGAAACCAGAGTGCTACGACACGAGAGCCGCTGCAGCTCGGTGCCAAGACAGCAGGTCCTTTTGGTATTTTTAGGTCAGTGTTTTAGCTCCTGTATCACCTGCTACAAGCTGAACATGATCCAACAACAAGGAAGCCATAAACTTAGATTAATTCATTAAATTGTCATCAGGTTGTTCTGCAAAACACAAGCAGGCAGCACGATTGCGCACATTCCACCTGATACATGTCGAGTTGCACGGACACGCAGCCTCACACACAAGCACAGCAACACTCGATCTGATGCGTTGCTGTTTAATTAATAGGCGTTCTTTGCAGTGGAAGTAGATCAACTGATGAGCCGAGCGCCTGCGCTTCCTCCTGCATCATGTGATACCGTTGGGTTGGGTCGTGTACACTGCTCTGAGGTGTTCAATCACACCGAACAATGCAAACTGTTTCTTCCTGCCGTGTTTTATCCACTCTGCGTATGTGTAATTATGTGTGCACGTATAACTCCTTTATCTCACTGGTCTTATGCACAGACCTCAATCTCATTAAGATGCCTCTGAACTTTCTAGAATGTCAGGTCCCTGTTACCTGAAGCCGCTGTGGAGGGTTTCAGTCTACCTTCTGCAGCTGCCTGGCAATTAATTTCAGTTAGATCGTTCACATCCAGGAAAGTTTCATTTATTTATTCACACATCAGGGCTTATTTATTTTCTTTAAATTGCTTCTGGTTGCACATAGAAAGTGTTATTCAGCTTCATTAGTATTCAGTTGAATGCACGGTGTAAAGGCCTGCCAGGATGTCTTTCTGAGTAAACCTTTGCCATTAAAATAAAAGTACTGAAGACATCCAGTTTCTTCTTTCAGATTTACATAATTTCAGAGAACTTTAAATCTGTCTCAGCAAATCAGGTTCTCTGTAAACTTACCATCATATAAAGTGAAAACCAGGAGAATGAGCGGGTCATCCGGAAGTTTCCATTGAACTTTACAGATAAATACAGACTCGTGTGAAAAGCCACCTCATAACTGTTCCAGATGTGTCCGTTTGCATGAGCAGGTTTTAGAGCGATGTTCAGGTTCTGCTCATTCTGGATGTGATGGAAACACTGCAGCTCATGGACCACTTCTGTGTGTCATGTTGGGCACTGTTTACTCGCTAAGCCTGGTTTTCGGTTCATTGTTTTCCCCTGTGTTCTTGATTATGTGCACCTGGGTCTTGTTTGGTTTCAGGTATTTAAGTCTTTGGTTTCTGAGTTTAGGTTGCGGGTTCATTTAATTCTATACATCTTTCTTAGTTTGAGTTTGTTCTGTTGGTCTTCTGTAGTAGTTGTTGTTGTTGTCATTATTCTATAGTGTTCATTTGTTTATAGTTCTTTATTTAATAAATCACTGTCATCTGCATTCCTGCTGCCTCCTGTGCCTGCCTGCCTGCAATTGGGTCCTCACCCCACCTCCACTCCACCAGTCGTGACACTGTTAGGCCCATGCTGGTTTCCATCATCCGTTTTAGTCTCCACTCAGACGGAGCTGTTTTCTGGTGCGCCTCCTGTTGGAATCCTCCAGTAACTACTAACGACATACATCAGAGAATAAAACAACACAAGCATGAATAGTTTAACAAAATTAAAGCAGCTTTTGTAAAAATTTCAACAAAGTACAAGTGATCTTTTCAGCTCATAACGCTGGTAAAACCACATCCTGCGACATTCCACGCTGACGATGGAGATACACACCTTTCTATATTTTGGTTCCACAGCGTCATGAGAAAACCTCATCCAGAAACTCTCTATTCCCGGAATAGAAATGGTCACATGACCCCTACGGTACATCTGGTGACATCTAAGCGTAGGAATAAAATTTGCACTTTGATGTAGATCCCACTGAAAAAACATGTTTTGTTTATTACTGTACAAACTATGCATGAAAGGGTTCAAATGTCCAGATAGTGTCAAACCATTAACCCTTTAAACATATTTTTGTGGAAGTAACAGTCACCCATCGGCTCAGAGAATAGAAGGAAAAATGACCTTTGACCTTTGGCTCTGGGTTCACAGACCAGAAAAGTCTTTGTGCTCCTAAAAGGCAGCGCAGCAGCCAGGATTTACTGATGCAGGAAGCTTTTCATCTCATCTCACTAAAAACTTTGTCTCCTGGTAGGAGGGTTTTCTAAACGTAGCACTTAGCACCTATTTTGATATTTAGGTTTTGCGTAATTTTAGGGGTATTGGGAACACAGTTGGAGTTTCCTGCTGGACAACCAGTCTTATTTGATGAGAAGTCTTTGTCTCATCCCCGTCTTAAACAACTCACAGTTAAACCTTTTAGCATGCAGGAGACTTCATGCTGGAGAGGTAATCGGAGGTACAGATGTATTGTGGCAGAATCCAGAGCCTATTTACCATCTGATGAATTAGGGGATGCTGGGATTTGATTTGTACCGCAGTCAGTATTAAAAGGTTTCCAGTTTGTAATTAAAAACACAGAAATGCCCATAAATTGAATAAAAATGTGATTTTTTCACTGTTAAAGTTGCCCAAAGTAACGGAAAACTAATGAGAAGGATTATATTGTAACTGTGCAGACGTTTCATCTCCAAAGTTAAACACACAGTATGTTGGAAGATTTGATGCATATTAAAGACGCATATTTCAAAATCAATATATGTATTGTAATTTTATCTTAAAATTATCTTCTATGAAAGGTTTCATTTTCATAGATCCCTGTTAGCCTGAAACCCACAGGTGTTCGTCCAAACACACACATTTGTTGCTTCATTTGATTGATTTCTGTCAAAGCACAACGGACCGAATAAGCCGAGTGTGTGTTCAAGTACCAGTGTGTGTGTGCGTGTTCGAGGAGGTTTCCAGCACCAACAGCAGAGTTTCAGTAACTAAACTGCAGGGTGGGAAACTCTCTTATTTTCATGTGGATTGGATGCTATGAAGAGAAAACTGTTAAGGAAAAGAAAGTGTTTGAGTTGGAGACCTAATGAGGCCAACAGAATCACATCATCTGCAAAAAAACAGACCAAAACGTGTCTGCCAGAGTTCATGAGCCATACACCACATCAGAAAACCACTGCACCGCCCATCAGTCAATCACTCAGAGCCTCGACATTACAGTGGCAAGCAGGACTTCACATCTGTAAAATGGAATTATATATTATAATTGTGGATTCCTAAAATAAGGTATTAATCCCTTAGTATTTCTGCAGGAAGATTTGTAGCAGCCAGGGAGCTAACAAATGTGTCTAATCAAAGTAAATACTATAAAAACTGTACCAAACAAGCATAAGTTTTAAGCGCTTTTAATCCAAAAGCAGCCTAAATTACCTCCAACATGTTCTTTTTTAAACTAAAAACTAGAAAATTAAAACATGTGAGTTTAGATACAATAAAATGAACATACAACACAACGTTTTAGCTTCTTGGTACACAGAATGTAATAATATCTCATGTAGCCTGTCTAAGATCCAACACATGTAAACAAAAAGGTCAGCTATGTGGGAGAACTGCTGACATTGTTACAGGCCTTTCTACAGGCAGTTACAGCTATTTTAAAGCCAAGGCCGGAGCAGTGAGTCATCAGTGGACTGACCCCGCAGACGTTCCAGCTCAGCAATGGAGATGACGCCCCGGCAGCTTCAGATCTCCTGTGCCTGCAGCTGTTCTATCCCCAGATGATTACAGGGCTCTGCAATAAGCCCGCCATTTGTGGTGGAAAGTGCAAGAGCTGATGGTAAATAATTGATGATCATTCACTCCTCAGAAGGATTGAGTGACGGTCCTGCAAACTTCACTTCCTGCTTGTTTTTCTTCTTTGTTTACTTCTGTTTGGTCTTCTGCACAACTTTCTCCCTGAACCTCCATCCACACTGTCATCTTCTATCCCATCTGCTTTTCCCTCTGCATGCTTCCCCTCCGCTGCTTTATTCTCAGCTTCTGTTGTTTTCTGGCTCAGGTGATACAAGGTATGGTGACAGCTATTGTAACCTGGGGATTAAGTAAAGCTATTTTAGTACCCTGGGCTAACACTGCAGAATCTCACACATATACACAAACATGCCACAGACAACCAGGTGATATAAGGCAGAGAGACAGAGCTTTTTAAGCTTGCAGGGTGTCTATTTTGAAGACGGTCCTTCCAGGCAGGTATAACAAGGGTGTAGCAAACACAAACACAAAGTCTGCTCTGTGGAGTTGAATAGGGGGCTCGTACACTCATACTTGTGCAAAAAGAGACAGCAGTGTGGCGCGACCACTGTCAAGCTTTTTCACACCAAGGAAGCGACAGAAGTGAACAACCCAACAAGAATTCCTGTTTCAAACCCACATTGTTAAGTAACTGTGGAACAAGTCTGAGCTCAAAAATAAAAAGGTCCCATGTCGCTGCCATTGCTAAAAGCAGGAATGCCGAGGAAAGACAATCAGCAACTTTGCTACACCTGTGTGACCCCGGCCACTCCAAGCAATCAGGTCAATACAAGAACAGCAAGAAGCAAACATGATGGAATATGAGGCCCTGACCAAGACGGTGTCTTACAATTAGACACAATTATAGCGGTCAATCGAATTAGCTCAGAAAGAAACATTTTGACGTGGTCACAATTATTCCTTCTATGAAACAGAAAGACAGATTAGTAAAGCTAATTGTTTGCTAGCGTTATGAACAGCAACTAGCTAGCAAGGAGACAAACAAGACACATCTTTCTGAGCTAATGGGGTGAAGGACTGCTTTCCTGGTTTCCTCAGTAAAATGTGGAAATCGTGGATAACATCCTCAGAAATGGGCAGGACACATTAACCCGTGTTACGGCACAGTGAGAGGTACCAAGCCGTTAGCCCAGGCTCACAGAAACATACAGAACCAACATGTAGAGTCAGGAATGTTTTCACCTTTAGAGAAAGTTTTGCTGTGGAGCATCCATCATAAAGTTCCTCCATGTTGACTTTATGATCAGGTCCATGGGTACCCCCTCACGTGCACAGCCAGGTAAAAGCATGAACCCTTTCTCAACATGTGACTGAGGTGCTGAGAAATCTTTGCTACATTTGCTTTTATGGAACCGTAGAACTGTTCATCTCACCTCAGTGAGAGTTTCTGCTGCAAGACATCCATGATGGCATTCATCCCTCTATAGCTTCTGTACAACCATCTCAAAGAGCAGGACGATGTTTGCAGCGGACTATAGAACATGTGGACATTTAGATTGTCCCAGTTCAGATGTGCTGCATCTCTGAAAACACCTGAATCAGGTTCATGTCTCGTTACTAAGCCTCTGCCGAGCTCACTGACACGCATGAGATTCACACTTCGTCCCACGTCCACACCGTCTCCCTGCTGCATTTAGGGACACCAGTTTGTCTCGCGTCCACACTGTCTCCCTGCTGCATTTAGGGACACCAGTTTGTCTCGCGTCCACACTGTCTCCCTGCTGCATTTAGGGACACCAGTTTGTCTCGCGTCCACACCGTCTCCCTGCTGCGTATAAGGACAACAGTTTGTCCCGCGTCCACACAGTCTCCATGCTGCGTTTAGGAACACCAGTATGTCCCACGTCCACACAGTCTCCCTGCTGCATTTAGGGACACCAGTTCGTCCCGCGTCCACACAGTCTCATTGCTGCGTTTAGGGACACCAGTTTGTCCCACGTCCACACAGTCTCCCTGCTGCATTTAGGGACACCAGTTTGTCTCGTGTCCACACCGTCTCCCTGCTGCATTTAGGGACACCAGTTCGTCCCGGGTCCATGCTGCCTGTCTGCTGCGTTTAGGGACACCAGTTTGTCCCGCGTCCACACAGTCTCCCTGCTGCATTTAGGGACACCAGTTCGTCCCGCGTCCACACAGTCTCATTGCTGCGTTTAGGGACACCAGTTTGTCCCACGTCCACACAGTCTCCCTGCTGCATTTAGGGACACCAGTTTGTCTCGTGTCCACACCGTCTCCCTGCTGCATTTAGGGACACCAGTTCGTCCCGGGTCCATGCTGCCTGTCTGCTGCGTTTAGGGACACCAGTTTGTCCCGCGTCCACACAGTCTCCCTGCTGCATTTAGGGACACCAGTTCGTCCCGCGTCCA
>JBAMIG010000007.1:26834105-26844327 GCA_037177335.1 Kiunga ballochi
AGTAGAGCCGCTGCTCCTCCACATGGAGAGGAGCCAGATGAGGTGGCTCGGGCATCTGGTTAGGATGCCTCCTGGACCCCTCCCTGGTGAGGTGTTCCGGCCACGTCCCTGTGAGAGGAGACCCCGGGGAAGACCCAGGACACGCTGGACAGATTACATCTTGCGGCTGGCCTGGGAACGCCTCGGGGTCCCCCCAGATGAGCTGGTGAATGTGACTGGGGAGAGGGAGGTCTGGGCTTCTCTCCTTAGGCTGCTGCCCCCGCGACCCGACCTCGGATAAGTGATGGAGGATGAATGGATGGAATTTATAGGATTAATTCTTTTTTTAAAATGTTGGTTTTCACAAATGTGGCTGCAGATAAATTTGATCTTAGCTACAAACCCTCCAGTAAACTATACTTTTACCTGCTCCCACATTTTCTACATGTTTCTTTAGTTCAAGCTTCAGTTTTCATTGTTTTACAGATTGAGCTAATTACCTTCTTACTGACCAGAATCGCCATTATTTTTCTTATAGAGGACACATTCAGAGACTGAATTAACACAACTGAACAACACTGTTCTCACATCTAATGGATTTAAGACTAAAGGGATGAGTTTATGCATTACCAGAAACACCAGGACTCTAATTATTTCAGCAGCTTCTTAGCAATGACGAATTTTAGGTTCTCCTCAGTGATATACAATAATTTAGAAGCATATCACATGTGTCAGGTGACTGCACATAAAACCTGCTGATCAATAATCCAATAAATATTCCAATCAATAATCCAATGAGGAGCAATTGGCACCATTAATATTTAAGCCGAGTGTAAAATTAGATGTGAAGAGAGTAATTAATCTGTGATTAGTTGTGATCACCTTAGTGAAGCAGAGATAATTGTCATGTCAACTAAGACTACCATTTTCCAGGGAAATCCATAGCTAAAAGATAAACCACCAACTTACTGTTCTGTAAAACCTCCATCCTCTCTGTTCCCTCTGTAACATCTCCATCCTCTCTGTTCCCTCTGTAACATCTCCATCCTATCTGTTCCCTCTGTAACATCTCTATCCTCTCTGTTCCCTCTGTAACATCTCTATCCTCTCTGGTCCCTCTGTAACATCTCTATCCTCTCTGGTCCCTCTGTAACATCTCTATCCTCTCTGGTCCCTCTGTAACATCTCTATCCTCTCTGTTCCCTCTGTAACATCTCCATTCCTCTGTTTCCTCTGTAACATCTCCATTTCTCTTTGTTCCCTCTGTAACATCTCCATCCTCTTTGTTCCCTCTGTAACATACCAGTTATTTTTGTTCCTTCTGTAACATCTTCAGTCCTCTTTGTTCCTCCTGTAATATCTCCATCCTTTCTGTTCCCTCTGTAACATGTCACATTTTTGTCTAATGTGTAAATCATCTCACATACACCCTGAGCTATTTTCAAAGATTACCAAGGTCTTTCTAGTGAATGAAAACTTTTTATAGTCTTATCAGGGTTTTGTTACTTCAATGAAGTCTTAATAAAGGTTGAAATCTACTAACTTACAGATCACTTAGCTGCACATTGCAAACATCATTTATGTGGAAAAGGTCGTTTTAAAGAGTCAGACATTTCCATGTCCCAAGTTCTATACAGGAACAGAACCTATAATTTACATGTGATCACCACGTAGAACAGTTCATTCACGTTGATGTTGCTCAGAAACCATATCTCTGTCTAACACTTTCACTACACATGAACTTGGTAGAAGGACAAAAAGCACTATAATATCTATTACATCTGACCAACCAGCTTCCTTCGTTTCCCTGCAGCCAAAATGACACACAGCATACAGACAGCAGGATATATACTAGGATGTAAATATGGGAACACAGTTACACATAATTCACAAATATGTACATGTACCAGTCTGTACATGAATTGGTAAACACATGTACTGATATGCACATGCACAGGTATAGAAACGTAAAGCATTTTATGCAGGAATGTTTTTTTTCTTTCCTCCATTGAAGCCAACACTGGTTTGATTTCATCACGTTATTTTTATGGGTGTTTTTTAAAATGTTAGCAGACCCAATGAATACTAGCTGCAGCCACATGCTAGCTGTTAAATAGTTTTTGCAATGTTTGTTAAAGCTGTTTTACCATTTACCAGCAGTTTCTCAATTAATTTGAGATTGGTCATCATAAACAGCCTGCAGAGTTTCTGACCGGTTTCCTGTCCAGACACGGTCTACGTAGCAGCCTTTCCTCATTTAAACCAACAGTTACAGCCCATTCTTTTATGTCATGTCTGATAAAAACGGATGTAAGTCTTAATAAAGTTGTCAAGAAAGAACTTTTGCGGACATAAGTGAAGGCAGAACTGATGAAAAGCATCAACACGTTGCAACCAGCTTCACTTGGACAAAGCAGAAAATCCACCGCCTGTAAGTACCAGCAGAAAAATAATGCTGCAGCTTTCCTACCATCTGTTGGTTTAACGCTCATTTCAGACCAACATTTATCAGAGCTGGACCAGAAAAGCTGAAATTTGACATATTCTTTCCGTTTCAGAGGTCCCACAGGTTAAAAAAAAAAACCTGCCCGCCAGCCTCCTTAGTAAAGTCTCAGATGCTCTGGAACAGGTTCAAGTATCTGAAAGGACATGATGAAGACGCAGTCACAGCTGTGAAAATGTATATCTCTGACTCAGTGGCGATTGGTCGCCATGATGCCAACGTATTTGAAAGCACGTGAAGGGGAACGGCAACACGGGCTGATGGAGCCACAATATAAACATAGCAGTCCTGCCCAGGGAAGCAGAATGGATTGCACCAGTCTCCAGCAAAATAATTAGGGTCCCTGTGTGTCATGCACACAAACTCACACACAGAATACACACACACTGCACAATGCACCGAAGTCAGAAAGGGAGCATGTGCTGAAAGAAAGGTCCTAAAATATCTATTAAAAATCAGATGAAAGCAGCTGCCTTTATGCTTCAAAGTCATTTCTGAATTGCTTATCCACAAACAGAGCCACCGTGCAGGAATACCAAGTTATACCACACCATAGGAGTCACAGAAAGGGTGGGGGAGGAGGGGAAGAGGGGAGGAGAGGAGGAGGGGTGCAAGATCACAAAATACCTATTCATACATCTGAATCTTATTGTAACACCTTTGAAGAATTATTGACATTCACTTGATTTGAATAAGAATATATAAATGCAAATATTCGGCCACTCACACACAGGTACACTCACGTGCGCACGCTCACTCACACACACAAGGGTCCCAAGGCTGTAGATAAGAGAAGGGAGTGTTCTGAGGAAAAAGCTTCCTCATTGGTGTGCAAGGCTGCACATGTTACAGCCTTCCCTTATATCCCCTGTGTGTGTGTGTGTCTGCGTGTGTGTGTGTGTGTGCATGAGAGAGTGGGTGTGTGTGAGTATAAATGTGTGTGTCAGAGAGAGAGAGAGAGGCCATGTATGTGTATGCAAGCCAGTCCTGCCTCTCTCTCTGCCACTAAAAAGACACAGAGGAGCTATTGTGCCGAAGGAAGGAAAATCACTCTGTTCTCAGAAAAGAGGAGGGATGAAGAGCCCTTCAGACCCCCACTTCACCCCCCCATCCAATTCACTCAGCAGCTGAAATGGTGAAGCTTGTTAAAAAGGATGCATGACAGCATTCACAGCTTTGCTTACTGCAGCATCTTCACTGCTCACTGGGCGCCTCTGCACCACAAACCACCGATGAAAGCAGCTCCAAACACCGAACAGAGGAAGTTGCGGCTCTGAGAGCCTGCAGGACTAAATGGATGGAGGGGGGTATTTATAGTAAATAAGGGGTTTGAAGCAGCAGAACATTAAAGCAGAGGTGTTCTAGGTATTCAGAGCCGCAATGCTTAGTGAACACAGTACCGTATTATCCCCAAACTGCTAACTGAAGAAAATGCGACTCTTGATGTCAACTTATTGAAACAATTCATCATAAAGAATTATGAATTTGTGGGGACTTCCTGATGCTACTGTCCCAGTTGTTCACTTGATGGATGGATGCAGGGCTGCTTTCAGTCTGAGGCAGCAGGTGTGATGAAGGATTATTCCTGTTTATTCCTGAATCTGCACAGCTGTAAATAGAACGCATGAAGCTGCAGAAGTTTTGCTTTCAGACTTGTCCCATAATGCAATGCAGAAGCTGATACAGCCATGAACCAAAGTCACTGGTGCACACAATTATATCACCTTTTATTGGTATAAAATCCAAACCTAAGCAGACTTTTGTCCCGTGTCAGCTTGGCCATTTTGCAGTAAAATTCCAGAATTCCACATTTATTCCAGAAAGAAGTTTTCAAACTCATCAATGCAAAGATGCTACAGGGTAAAGATTGTTGAGATCACATGACAACTCATTAAAGACCGAGCAGCCTTTAAATCCAGCAGTCAGAAAACCAGAAAGTTGGACAGAAGCTAAAAACAAAGATGTGGATGGCTTTCCCAAACCAGGAAGTGACCAAAGAGAAAGCTGCAAACCTGCAGCCCAGTCGGCCTAGTCAGATGTCAGAACTCTGCAGATTTCTGCATTGCCAGAAATGTTGCAGCTCCTCCAAAAGCACCACACCACCCACTGGACCTGAGACCCAACATGATCACCATTCACAGGAAACCGGCTTGAATTGTTTGTCCCCAGAGTTGGGACATAATCATATGGACATAAAATCATGGTCTGAGATGAGAGATGCAACGCAAAATCCCTGCTTCTGATAATGAGCTGTCAGTTGATCTACAATAACAGGAAGACGTTTCTAACCTGGCTTCTTTCATTTGTCTCCTCAGAGTCACATCAGCTTTATACAGAGACGCTAGACAAAGACAGTCCTTCATTTTCTGTCCACAACTGTCCTCCCACCAGCAGCTGATTGCAGAAAACAAACATCGTGGTTGGTGTGCACAGTGAGGGTGCTCAAGAAACATTGAGAAGCAATCACACAGAGACTGAACAGACTTCAGGCCTGGATCAGGATCTTGACAAAGTGCTAGAGTGAAAATTTAATGGCGCCATGTTGCCACTCTGTATTGCTCCCTGCAGCAGAAGATGCTTTACAGCAGACCATCGTTCTGCCTTCAACTGCTTATTTTCACAGCCAGCTTCTGTTGAACGTACAAATAAATCTACGTTACATAAAGGTTTGTTAACATACATCACTTTCCAAACTAAATAAGAGACATTTCCATTCTGTAGAACATTGTGGATAAAAACAAGTTGAGTGCAAAGGCACTTTCTGGAAAAGGGGGTTAGATTTGCCGCTTGTTGGCTTTTTTTCTGTCTCATGGCTGAACGCTCACCATTTATCTGTGAAGCCTAAATATATACATATAGGATAGTCTGTCCTCTGCAGAGTAATAATTTCATCTGTTTGACAGGAAAAAGCATTATCATGAACTGCATTCATTTTCTTACAGTCCTGCACATCAAGTCTTTTAGATTTCATCTGCTCAGAAAGACAAGAAATAATTTATATTTTCTAAGAGAAAAATAGAACTGCATAATAATATACCTTTTATATTTCTTTTTATACATCCTGACAAGAAAAAGAAGGGAGAGAAGTAAAGGAGGTCGGGGAAAGATGACGAGAAGCTTCCCTTCAGTCTGGACCGAACACACAGATAATATAGATATAGATAGATATGTTTTTACAGTAGTGTGCGGTAACTGTGGCTATCTTACAGTTGGCTCATGGCAGTCTGTTTCTCCAGAACCTCCAGGTAGTCCGGTTCTGTTTTTAGCTTTCCAGGAAGCAGCAGTGCAGGGTGCTCCTTGTTTATGGCCGGATGTTCCAACCCAAATAGTTTCCTGGGCGTCCCATACAGCACGCTTTTATTCAGCCGGTCCTGGTTGCTGACATGCCGCCGGGCCGTCGTTGCCTCGTAAGGGGGCACGATGCAAGGTCTCTTAGCCAACGTGCAAAAGTTGTAGCTGAAAGGGGGGGCACCTGACACTCTGGGGAGCTCCTTGTTGGGTCTCTCACCCAAGTTCTGATACAGCATCTCAGGAGGCTCGGGGGTTGTCAGTCCACACAAGGTCGGGGATTTCTCTATAAAATCCACCGTGCTGATGGTGTAAGCCCCTGGACTGCGGCTCATGACGTCCTCATTCTTTGCATCCAGGTGACCAAAGCTGAGCTCCTTCAGGTTGCGATAAAATGCCACCTGTTCGCCATCCTTCTGCATGTAGATGGGGTTTTGACACATGGAGCCCACTGGTGGGGGGATGTAATTATAAACGTGACTCTCAGAGCTTTTGTCCTGAGTGGGTTCGGGGGTATAAGAGCCGAATTGCACCTGAAAAGAGTTGAGATCCAGGTTGTTGGCGCTCGTAGGAACATGCTCCACCCCTTTACGTCTTTTAAGAACAAAAACAAAGAGGCCCGCGCCGAAGCAGACAGACAGGATGAAAACCACCAGGAGGCCCAGGATCAGGACGGACAGGGGGACGTCAGGGTGCAGCTCCGGCGTGTGGTGGTGAGATTCGGTGGGGCTTGGTGGGCTATAAGAGGAGGAAGAGGAGGAAAAGGAGGAAGGGGGAATTGTGGCCTCAGTAGCAAAACTGACTAATGTGGGGGGTTTTGTTGGAGGGGAATGCTGGGGTGGGGGCACCTCGTTGGGCTCAGGGCAGATGGCCTCATTGCGCAGTGAGCGCAGCAGGCGTCCGGCGTGCTTGGATGGCGAATCGCAGGTGATCTCATTGACGACCACACTGGTGCTGGACAGCTCCATCCAATTCTTCAAGGCGACAATGTGGCAGGTGCAGTCCCAGGGGTTCTCCTGCAGGTCAATCTGGATGAAAGCGGACAGCTGGTCCAAGACTCCCTGAACCGGGAGGTGGGAGAAGTGGTTGTTCCTCAAGTTGAGACGTGTAAGCATGGTGCCGCTGAACACGTTGTCAGGCAGTGATCGCAGCAGGTTGTTGTTCAGGAATAGCAGCTGTAGGTTGTGCAGAGAGTTAAATGTTTGTGGAAGAATGTCTTTGATAATGTTGTATTCCAAATACAGATACTGGAGGGACTGCAGCCCAGCAAACAGAGACTGGGACAGCGAGTCGATGTAGTTCCCGTTCAGATACAACCGTCTGAGGTTTGTCAGGTTCTCAAACGCACCCTCATGAATGATGGCTATTCGGTTGTTTCCTAAGTGGAGCAACTCCAGGGAGCTGTACTCAGCCAGGTCGGGCCTGTAGATCACTTGCAGGTAGTTTCCGGTCAGGTGGAGCTTCTTGGGGTAGGACGGTTTGGGATTTAGCTCGCTGATGTTGTGCAGCTTCCGCTCCTGGCAGTTGATGTTCAGCCCGCTGTCCGGGTTCTGGGACGTGCAGACACACACGCTGGGACACAGCATGGGAACAGGGGAACGGGTCTGGTACACCATTATAGGCCCAAAGACGTGTCTGTCCTTAGAGATACGAGGGGTGGGCCGATAGCGCATTTTGGGTGGGCGGGAAGCTTTTGGAGCGCGGGTGGGGGTGATGACGGCAGGATGGTAGGTGGGGGACAGGGCCCCCTGGAAGTGGGAGTCCGAGGGAGAATGAATGCGCTCCCCTGAGTTTCTACGGGGACATAGGTCCTGCCTTATGAGTTGAGTAATGTCTTTGCCGTGAAGCCTAAACGGCGTCTCGCATACTATGTCCCCTACAAATACAGAGATGGTGTCCAACCAGGATTTGAGGGGAATCAGGTCACAGGTGCAGTTCCAAGGATTTTCCTCCAGCTGAATCTCCATGATGCCACCAATGTGCTCCAGAACCCCTGCAAACGGCAGCATCTTCAGGCGGTTGCCGCGTAAATCCAGGTGCGTGAGCAGCACAAAGCGAAAAATGTTGGAAGGCAGAGATAACAGCAGGTTGTCGTTGAGGATTAGCACTTTAAGCTTGTTCAGCTTACTGAAAGCACCAGGCTCGATGGCGCTGATGTAATTATAGTCTGCTTGTAAATACTCCAAATTGTCCAACCCTGCGAACGTATCCTCTTTAATCACCTCCAGGTTATTGTTATTCAGATGGAGCCGCTTCAGGAGTCGGAGGCCATTAAAGGCGCTGGTCCTGATCTCCTGCAGGCCGTTGTTGCCCAGATGGAGAGACGTGACATTCCCATAATTTACAAATTCATTGGCGCTGATTCGCGACAGGAAGTTTCCATTCAAGAAGAGCTGAGAGATCTTATTGAAAGGCGCCTGGAACTGACTGACTGTGGTAAATCCTTTATTCTCGCAGTTGATGTTCAGGATGTTGTCGCGCTCCTCACAGGCGCAGCGCATCTTGCAGATGTCTTTGAAGGCTGAAGTTTTGCGGCTCTCCGTTTCAGATGGTGACAGGCTGGTGACCGTGAGGACGCTCAGAAAAAGTACGCCGCTCAGCATCTTTACTGCCAGAAATGGTCGCTGAAGTCTCGATCCAGCATTTAACCTCACAGAGGAGCCTCGGTGGAGAGCAAAATAAAACACAAATAAAAGGGTGTGAGTTCCCAGGTTGGGAGGAGGCGAAAAGAGAGGCAAGAGCGCACACACATGCACACATAAAAGCACTCACACACTGGCAAGCACTCAGGCACGCAGAGAACAGGGGAACCGCCGGTATTTGATGTTAAAATGGGATCATGACGCGCGGGATTGCGCAAATCTCTTCTGACCTTCACTCCGACACCCAAAATGAACAATTTCCCCCAAAAAAGGATAGAAAAATGAAGTAAAAATTGTTCCGGAAAGGCAGAGGAGATAAAAATTCCACCGGCAACCAGCGCGATCCTGCGGAGCTGAGGGTGTGAGGAAAAACTCTTCCCTTCAGCTGCAGTCAAACGATACCTCTCATCCTCTTACGCTGCTGCTCCTCTGTCTCTCTCTGTTTTCAGATGAGGGAACAAAAAAAAAAAAACACAAAATGACTATGAAAATATCCGAAAATCATGCGTAGAGATGCGCCGTTCTGCCCTGATGCCTTACCTGGCTGCCTTCTGCCGAGCAGAGGGGTCTGCAGGAGAGTAAATGGTGGGTGATGAGAAACAGAGAGCGCGCAGGAGGAGACATATATTCCCGGAGCTGAGACATAACTACAGCCCGTGCTGTCCGTCCTCCTCCTCCGCTCCGCACACTGAGAGCAGCGCAGAGCGTCTGCCGCTGCTACCCGGATGCGCGTGCACAAGCGCGTGAATGTGTGTGAGAGAGAAACCCAGGGGCCCTTACGTCACCACACTGTCAACACAAGCCTGCACGCACGCACACACACGCACGAGGCTCCTGAGAAGAATCGGTGAAAAAAGGGCACTTTTCGGTCACGTGGTCTCAAACTACTTCCTGAATTTTCTCCCAAAACCAGAGTTTCACTGCAGCTTCAGTGAAAATGGACAGAATATGCATCTTTAAACATCTCCTCCAGCAGAGAAGATGCTGGCATCATCATCCTCCCTCCTGCCTCTCCTTTACATGTTACTAACACCACTAGGAGGCAGGAAAAGCTCAGAGTCATGATCTCTTTTTGTTTCCAGTGTTTATCTGCTTCTCTCACTGTAGCTCCGTGGTGTGTCAGTTTGTTGACATGTCATTATTATCAGACAGAATGAGGCTGAACATTGAGCGCTTGTGTTCTGCTCTGAGGCCAAAACACAACAAAACAGGAATAATGAGCATCAGATATCACAATTAAAAAACAATAAATAGACAAAACTGCTGTCACGCAAGTTTTACCATATCAGCTGAACACAAAAATAAACAACTCATGAAAATCCTGCTTTATAGAAATAACTTATTTCAGATCTGCAGCTGGTCGTTAGTCTACTAATCACACAGCTGTCCAAGAGAAAAACAGTCAACACCTGGATTTACCTAAGCTTAGCTTCGGCATGGATAAATCCTATGTGTGGATCTTTCATCTGCAACCGCTTCTCATTTCTTCAAACAGCATGTAGAAAGACACAAAAAAGATGTTAGAGGAGTCAGATGATCGGCATCAAGCCAAGAAAAAGGGTAAATGACTGATATCTATGAAATACTGGGCTGCCATAAAGTAATCCTGATCCAACAGGAGCTACCAAGCTAAAGGAGGTAAGGGGGCTTAAAGCGTACAGTTTGCTAATATATGTTTGTGCTACAGTCAGCCTTTCTGTCAACCAAAAAGACCCAACATTAATTATAATGATTATTCTATTCTATTCTATTCTATTCTATTCTATTCTATTCTGCAGGCATGTATCAGAGGCTTTTATCCAAAGCGACG
>JBAMIG010000008.1:344161-354614 GCA_037177335.1 Kiunga ballochi
GAGATTCCCGCATGCTGCTCGATACGTTCTGGTGACGTAACGAGGCCTCGTTTGGTCGATCACGTGACTTTTGGCATTCTGACTCCTGCTCAGAGACATTGCTCACAACACTTCCGTGTCACATTGCTCGACACTTTGCTCGAGCAGACCGCTCGAGCATAACATCCCTACTTTATAGTAGCTACAGATAAAAGAATTGCACCTTAAAACCATGTAAAATCAATCAAAACATTTTAAATTTGAGGAGACAGGTAGGCAAAAAAAAAAAAAAAGCCATACATGCGCATCAGACAATTAAATCAATAGAAAAGTACTGTGGTTTTCCATGTATTTCTGCTCCAACATACCTGATTCAAACCAAGTCGGTCCAATAGTTTATCAATATCAGCACAGTAATGTATTCATTTGAATGTGTTGGAGCAGGTTGACATGGAAAACTTTCAGGACAAAGATTCAGATTCCCCATCCCTGTTTTAGATCAAACCTTCAATTTCTTTTGGAATTGGGGCCTTTTTTGTTTGTTTGTTTGCTTTTTGCATTGTTTTACTTCTGTTCAATAATGTTTTTATAATAAATAATAAAATTGTAAACCCTGAATTACCAGTAATATTACTGTTATATATAATTCTTAATTACAGTACATAAAAACATTAATATTCCTCATTTCATATAGGACCTTTACCCTTTTGAGTGACATCATCATGTGTCCAAACAAAAACCAAAACAAAAACAGATTTATGAGAATTAAAACAAGACACTTGAAACTATATCAACACTGTAATGATTATAATTATCTATGTATTTATCTCTGATATCCTGCATTTGTTATCGTTTATCTATGATATTGTCTAAAGGTGGAGGCAGGTTTGGACGTCATCGCTTCCACTGTGATTTACAGTTTCCTGTCATGGTGGGACTTGGCATGCTGACAATGCACGGCAGGATAGTGGTCAGACTGTTAAAAATCCCTTCAGATGAAGTGTGTGTGATTGTCTGAAGCAACAGAGGAAACTTTATGGACGTCATGATGTTGGACAGAGCTGTGCAGCATGAAGCCATTGTCTTTTCTCACTGCACCACTCATGCTCCCATTAAAATAGTTTCACACAGGTTCATGGGGAAACTGCAGATGAGTGGTGCAACCTTGTGTCTGGCCATCTGCGGTAAAAGCAAAGTGCTGTCAGCCTGACGGCTGCTAAAACATCGGACAGCATATCAGCAAAACCTGCTCCCTCAAGTAAAGTTAGATGACACACAAACACACTTCAAAATCCAGTAAAAGCAAGAACAGAGCTTTTAAATGGTGAATTTCATTATAAAGAAGCTAAAAACACGAAGAAAAAGGTGTTCCTGTTTTTCTTAAACTTTCCCAGATGTGTATGAGGTTTTGTTCTTTGTCTCCTGCTGGATGTATTGATCACATATAGACCCTTACAGGATGTAACATGTTTGCTTTTTCTTGTTATTGACGAAATACCTGAGTCAGTGTTTGCATAGAGTGTAACATATTGCTGATAATGCTTCTTTTTGTCCCAGCCGTGCTGTTTTGTTGCTTTGTGTTTGTGGTTTTCCTGTTTTTTCTCCTGTCAGCTTGACTGTAATGAAACTAGTCAAATATTTTGCTTGGCTGTTTGTTTTTTATGAAAATGTCCATTTTATGTTTCATTTTTGGGATAAAATGTATATTTCTGTGTTTAACATGTTTAGTTTTTTAGTTGTTTTTGTTTATTTGCTTTGTGTGATTCAGGTTTTATTTGCTTCTCGTGATTTCAAAATGGATTTTGTGACATTTTGTGGATTTTTTTTCCCGTCATGTTTTGGGGAATGTCGTGTTTTCTGAATTCTTGTTTCTATAGTTGTATGTCTGCTTTTCTGTTTGGAAATGTTATGTGCTGTTTTTTGGAGGGTTTTTAAGTGGAATCGCTCAGATTTCTCATCTTTGGCTTCAGGATATTTTTCTTAGATGTTCGTTTCTGTTTGTGAATTTTCAACTTTTTGACTGTAAAACAGAAAATATGCAAAAGTAAATATCTGTAAAGTTTAGCAGAGTGTGTGTGTGTTTTCCTCCTGCTGAGAGCCGTGCAGCTAGAGGGAGGAGAATAACGCCCTTCCCATGGAGGGAAATGCGTGTCCAGAGGAGTTTATAACTCTTGCTCATGTTTATTCCTAAACCACAATCAGTTCTCACGTTGGCCGTAGTGCATCCAGGAAACTTCTGGCAGCATCTGCAGACGGACATTATCTTTAGAAGACAAAGACAGAGATTAAGACATGGGCTCCTAAACATGCTGCCTGGTCTGAAGCTGCTCAGCATCATCATCGCTCTTCATTTGGCTTCCAGATCACAGATGTTTGGGCACAAACTTTGTGTTTGAACTTTGCCGTTCTGTTCTCCGTTTCTACATCTTGGACCAGACCGCATACCTCTCCTCTGACTCTCCATCTGGCAAGGATGTACAGCAGCGGCTACTCGCAGGTCAACAAATACAGCCCACAGGGCCAGAAAAAGATGCCGTACCGCTCCAAGGGCAAGAGTTGTGGCTATTACATGCGAATCATCTTCCTCTTCTCCTCACTCATTCAGTCTCTCATCATCGTCAGCCTGATTCTCTTTCTGGTCTACGGAAAAGCACAAGACTCTCCCTCTGAAACCCGAATCCAGGACCTGGAGGAGAGCTTCAGTCGGCTGTCGATAAAAAATGTTGCCCTCAGGTTGCAGAGGAATAACCTGACCAACCTCCTCAATGTTACCCTCACTGAAAAGGCTCGTAATGACTATGACCTGAGAGAGCTGCGTCGACTCTGCAACATATCGTTTACGATGATTGGAGGATTAGAGAAGAAGCATGTAAGACACTTTTCATTACAACAAACTTTTAATCAATACGATCAACCTTTTATCATTTCATCAGAACTACAGAGAAACATTTATTTTCAACCTTTTATTTACAGTTTTCTGCTTTGTGCCCTCTTTTCCTCCGGTAACACAGTCTTTATTCTCAAACTAAAATTAGCCACAAGACTCACAAGGTTTATAAAGTTTTAACACAATCCTGACTAAATGAAATGGAAATTAAGAGCTTTCCTTTTTAATTGTTCAAATCAAAACTGACTTTTCTCTCCATCATACAAACAGCAACAGTGCAACCAGGAACTGACCCTCTTAAAGATGAAAAACATCTACCCAACTATAATAGGCTGTAAGTATATGTTTGTAGAAAAACCTCCTTAGAGCCATGCATGAAGGACACAATCTGTGATTTACTCAAACATTTAGGAAACATGAAATCTATTTTGTAAATCTTTTCTCTTTAAAGCACCAATCATTCCTGGTAGTAACTGTGAGCCATTGTTTGTGGAGATGAAAGCACGCTATGACCTTCTGGAGACCAACTTTACCCACACAATGCAGAGGATGACGGTGGAAATGGACCAGATTGCCAAAGAGAGGGACAATCTTAACCTGGACACTATCCGCCTGAGAAGAGACAAATCCACGCAAGAAAAGGAGTTAGAGGAATACAAAAAGAATTCACAAAATGAGATTTCCTTCACATTTGGTCAGATCAAAAATGTCTCCAGAGCTCTCCGAGAGAAGATCGCATCTCTCTTCCCCAGACACATTGCCTTCCAGCTCACTTGTCCAAAGCAGCGGGAACACCTGGAGCAGATCCACACCAACTGCACCAACCTGTCCCACGAAGTGGAGGACAAGCTCCAGGGTTACCTGGACTCTGTCAGCGAGCAGATGTCCTCCATCAACTTTGACAACAACCACCTGAAGGCGGAAAACTGGCGACTGAATGAGGACTACCGCTGGTGCAGCCAAAATCGCACAGCGACTGCAGTACAGCATCGACAGAGTATAAAGGAGCTTCAGGAGAAATATGATAAGGAGAAGGAGCAGCTCCTCATGGACAAGATGAAACTCAACGGAGAAAAAGATGTCCTGGTGAAACTAGTCCAGTATAAGAACACAGAGGTCAATCATCTTACAGAGAAAGTCAAGCAGCTCAACATGTCCTGCATGATGAAGGTAAGACTGGTAAAATGTCACCGTCTCTGAAATGGACACGATGTTAGAGTTTTCTTTTGCTTTTACGAGACTCTGCAGAGGCAGAAGTCCTCCAGGTTTCTACACCCTGACACATACAGACCACAGAAACACCACGAAACCCATACTGCTGTATGTGAGAAGCTGGCATTTCACATAAGACGGATGCACTCAGGGACATTTCAATGAAATGGTCCAACTTTAGACAAATGGAAATGTCTAGCATGAGGACAGAGAGGTGAAACTCCATACAGAAACGTTGGCTGTTTCATAAGAATCACAACCAGACTCTATGAGGAGTCATGGTCTGGAAGCAGGACATCATGCACCTTATCAACACAGGTTAACTATACTGATTTTTATCCAGATGATTAGTGGATCCCACTTTAACATTGTTTTCTCTTCATTTCAGACAGGAGGTCTGGGACTCCAGTCAAACACAAATCTTGGGTGGAATTCAGTGGGTGGTAGATCCAGTTTAACCAGCCATACTGGTTTTGGTCAGCAAGGTACGATAGGATCAGGGTCAACCGTAGGCTCCGGCTTATCTTCAAGTAAGCCAGGATCAACTGGAGCCGGCTCATTGGGTTCGTCGTACTCATCCTCTGGGTCGAGTTCTAGTTTAAGTAATACTGGGTTAGGGATGACTAAACCAGGATCAACTGGAACCGGCTCATTGGGTTCGTCGTACTCATCCTCTGGGTCGAGTTCTAGTTTAAGTAATACTGGGTTAGGGATGAATAAGCCAGGATCAACTGGAACCGGCTCATTGGGTTCGTCGTACTCATCCTCTGGGTCGAGTTCTAGTTTAAGTAATACTGGGTTAGGGATGAATAAGCCAGGATCAACTGGAGCCGGCTCATTGAGTTCGTCGTACTCATCATCTGGGTCGAGTTCTAGTCTAAGTAATACTGGGTTAGGGATGACTAAGCAAGGGTCAACTGGAACCGGCTCATTGGGTTTGTCATACTCATCCTCTGGGTCGAGTTCTAGTCTAAGTAACAGTGGGTTAGGGATGAATAAGCCAGGATCAACTGGGGGAACTTCCACAAGCCCTGGGTCAGCAGGGTCAGGTTCAAGTCTAAGCTCAAGTGGGATAGGGTCAAATAAGCCAGCACCAAATGGGAAAACCTCTCTTTGGAATGGGTTGGGATTATCATCTGGCTCCAGCACAACAAGTGGATCAACCAGTAAAACTGGGTCATTAAGCTCTGGATTGTCTTGGTTGGGGTTAGGGACCAGTAACTCAGGTCAAAGTAAGACAGGAAGTACGCCAGGGAAGCCGTCGAGTGGGAGCAGCAATGGAGGAACTGGATCTTATGGTGCAGGACGGGGCATTGGCTCAGGAGGTGGTTCAGGTAAGGAAGCATCCATGCAGGGCTTAAAACATTTATCATTCTCGTACACGTGGAGATAGTTTGCTCATTTCCCTCGTCCCTCTGTCAGGCTGATAGTTGCCTTTATTGACTGAAATTTAAGACCTCTGTGCATTTCCTGCTCATCAGTTCAGCTGTTTTTAATTAGGTTATCCATTCCATCCCTATTTTGTTTGCCATGTATTTATATCCCTTTATTTTCTGTTTTTTTTATCTGTCTCTAGTCTTACCTTATTCTGGTCTCTAGTTTCAATAAAATGAAGAATTCCTGCATTCCACCAAACTAAATTTGAATAAGTTTAACACCTACCTGAGTCCTTTATTCTGTTTCTGGATATGATTATATGGTTCAGTTGAAATCCTGACATACATTAAATGTTAAAAGCAAACAAGCATGATTAATTATCCTCATGATATTCATAACAAACACATTTTTCTTCCTGTTTAACCAACAGGCAGCGTCCTCCAGCACCTACAGGATCTGCAGCGCTTAATCAACTCTCCTGGTCCTCAGTAAGTTAAAGTTATAGACTGAATGAGCTTTATTCATAACTCCACTTCTCCCTGAATCCTTTGCTTTTGTCCTTTATTATTGGATGAATTGATTAATCCAGGTGTGTCTGGCCATTGCTGTTGTGGTTACTGAACTTAGATTAATCAGTTTGACCAGTAATGATGGACAGGAAACAAAGGAGCTGTCCTAGGTTCAGGAAGAAGCAGAGTTGAGCTTAAGGCCCATTATCCAGACTTTTTCTCAAGCCGTGTATCGTCTACATGCATGTTCATCGGTACCTCCAGAGGATTTGGTTATAAATGTGACACCTGAGATATGAACTTCCTGCATGTACAGAAAATATATATATATTTTAAAACAGGAGACGTTAGCATAAGTTCACAGAGATGGTGCAGAAAACCTGAAACCAGAAAAGGCCTGCGTATCTGCCCTCTGCATCCAGCAGAAATGGACCTTGATTGGACCAGAAGTCTAAATGAAAATGAAATAGCAGATCTATTGAACCGTCTCTCCTTGTTGTTTATAAACAAGCCTGTAACTATAAACATAGATGTGATAACGTACAACATCACAAAGTTTCTTTTACTTGTATTTGAACGAATTCTCCTAAAAGCACTTCAGTTTCCTTTGTTTCTTCATATTGAAAATGTTCGTCTTTTCTGTTTGGGCACAAAACCTGAATCTGTGTTTTATTACTAAAACCTCTGGAAATGTTTAGGAGCACACAGAAGGAGGACAAATTAAATATGAGGCTTATTTGAGGTCTTATTTCTGTAGCTAAATGACTAGATAAGAGGGGTGGTGTTCCATTTCTGCTATTATCAGCTAAATCCCCAAAAGAGTCAGAGATAATCCTAAAATCTGGCAGAAGCTTCAACACTCCTAACAAACCTGGTTAGTGGGATTCAGTTCTTTCTGGTTTTAAATCTATTTACACAAACCTTCTGCTTGCAGACATGAGCTCACTTCATTACGAGTCTAAAGATTTTTGAGTTGCATTTACTTTATTATTTATTCACTTTTCACAGATAAAACCAATGAAATCCAAAAAGACAGTTAAACTGACACCTAAAGCTGTCATCATGGCATACCCTTGTCTTTAATGTTGTTTTTCTTTCTTTCCAGGGAGAAGCAAGACCTCTCCATAATGCTGGGTTAGATCACCTCTAGCAGAAATAAATAAAGATATGAAATAGAATATAATCATCATATTGTATGTATGGCATCACATCAGTGTGAAGTTTGTGTTTTTGCAGTGTGTAACATCATCAAGCAGCTCACACCAACAAACCACACGTAGTACTTTTACTCTGTAAATACATGAAAACTCTGTTCATGTCAGCAGATCTATTGAACTTTGTAGACAAGCCAGATCTCAGATGTGCATCTGGCTGCAGGCTGCGTTATGAGATGAACTGGTTAGATGCTCATGGAAGCCACTGGCTGGACTGGGAATCGTCATAAAACAACTGGCTAATTATTGACACACAAACCTGCAGAACAATAAAAATGTCTAAGAGTCTCAGACTAATTCGAAGTGCTGCATCCGTTACCTGTGACTCATCATAACACATTCCTGTTCAGAGGTCAGAGGTCGTTTGGAAGGTCGTCCGCCTGCAGAGGTTCATCTGAAAAAGTCACAATTAGCATCAAAGTGTCATTTCTCTCTTTTTATATGTCAACAAATCTTCATTTATCAGGTGGAAAGAAAATAAACGTGATATTTTGTCTGTAGTGTTGAACATTTATTTCCTCCTCATTTCTGCTGAAAGTGTTGCCTCACAGCCACGTCTCACTCTGCTAAAGCGTGAGTGCAAGGTGGATTATGTCTCATGATGACAAAATGATAAATATACATGACAGGATGGGAATGAACAGCTGGCGAGTTTCTGTCACAAGACTTCAGTGTTTCAGGAAAACCTTTTGTTTAAATGAGAGCAAATAAAAGCAATAAGTCTCCATCTGCTGCCTGGTGGAGTCCCAGCTGCTCAGTGGGATGAGGGGAGGTTTGCTTCAGCATTTCTCTTTATAGGTGCACATATGTTTCATAAAGGTCATTTTACTGGATAATCACATGTTCTGGACCTGAAAGTCATGGAAGCATTTCTCATATCTTGGTCCATCATAGTAAACATCAGTGATCATGAGCTGATTGATAACAGTCTTCTCTCTCCTTAAACATGGGCTCCATGAGGTTTCTTTGTTTTTTAGGGGTTCTTCCTTACTGAAAATAAAGTCTGAGGGCCCATCCTGACAGGATTCATACAATAGCGAGGGATACTGTACTCCTTATAGAACCGTCCCCATCACCCACCAATCTGACCACATCTCGTCACCTCTTTCCTTTCAGAAGGTAAATAAAACATAATACACAGTCCATTACCATCTGGCCCGAAAAGGCACCACTGTTTTGCTCACACAAACAGAAGCATTGTTTTAGCAGCAGGACCTTGACTCAGATACAGAGACTGCACTCTTTTAAATCGCGAAAGGTGTTGAATCTCTCGGTAAATCAATCTCTGGGTTTTTCCAAATCAAAACCTGGGATGACTGAAGTCCTGGTCCAGTTCAAAACCTGGAACTTGCTCTATCGATATAGAGATAACCTAATATACACCACTGCAAGCGCCATCCTGGGGCAAGGTAAAAACTTAGATGTACATAGGACGTCACTCCGCTCCCTCCACAAACGACATGCTGGCAGAGGCGCTTAGAGTCTAAATGCCCCCCCACAGCAAACCCCTCACACCGTACTCAGGAATAGGATGTGAGAAAGATGCTGAGGGCAGTGAACCACAGGGAGGCAGATATCTTTCCAACTAAGATTAATAAAGCCTATGCAGACCAGTGGGCAGGGATCATCTCAATTCTATTCTGGCTCTTCCTGTCATGCACCACCTTTCCAGACCCTGAGTGGCTGATTGGGCCATTTTGGATGATTCTCGTTGGGCTGCATAACTCTCGGGCCAGTGTGTTGAGCATGCCTACAGCTTTATCTAAGTAGTAATCTGAGCTACTTCTTTCTGCCATCAACAGGTGAAAGAAGGTACATTATGCAAAAGCCACCCCAAGAGAAGAGGAGGACCTTACCAAGTCCAGAGGGAGAAAATCTGGAGCTCATAATGATGTGTAGTAACGTCACTGGGTTCAGGGAAGTCCTTTCTATCTATCTGCTCATTTAAGCTGTTGTGCTGATGTTCAAACAGAAATTCCTGCAGTCTTAAATGTCCTGTTTAAATATAAATAAACAGATTATTAAAAAAATAATCAAATAAAATGTTACAATAAATTACATGGATTCAGCTTGAAGCAAAACATGCTCAGCTCAGTTGCACAGGATCCAGATTACCTGCAGAGTTTTTAAACTAATCGTTACTTGGACTAAAACTGCCAACTGTGAACTTTTAGATACAAAAACTGGCTGAAAAATATTCAAAAGATCCGGTGAAGATCACCATCAGTCAAAGTTAAATCCATGCTGATTGCTTTTCTTCCATCAGTGAAGCTCCTGATCACAGAAAGTTTATTCAGACACTCCAGAAGCTTCTACAGGATCCAACTGTCACGGTCAGAGACAGATTTAATTACTGGTAGTAATAACCAGGTAATATCATAGTTACCACGCTGGATACATATAAGAACTACAGACTAACACTGTACTTAAAATGAAAAAGTGTCTGCAACTAATAGCAATATTAAAGTAACATTCTAATAAAATGTGAAACTATATATTAATAACATGGTAACTGCATGGAAATGATTTCATATTTTCTCTAGATACTGAATAAATGGGGTAATAATGTCATTATTACCCAATAATCAATGGTTGTTTCAGTGTAATAAAGAAAACCAGGGGCATTGACTGTTTCCACTGTATTTTATAGTAATTACACATTACAGCAGACATCACATTACCAATTACCTGGAAACAACATCAGTATGTAATAACCACACATCTTTTAAAAACACAAGTATTCATACATGTGGCTGTATGTACAAGAAACTGACCATGTACTTGATCATTTTTCTGCATGTGTTGTCTTAATCTTGGGTTCGGTCTTCAGTGGTCACTCTAAAAGGTACTTGCAGTCTAAAAGATTTTAGTATAACATTATAGTCCTTCATCATTCAGTTTGCAAGCTGATTTTAACTTCTAGCAGTCCTGCAGCCCCCAGCATCTTCCTTTCCAGGCTGCATCACTCCTGTTGCACTACAAACTGCAATAGAAACAATAACAAAACAATGATTACATCTCATTACATTTGATCCATTTATTCAATTCAATTTTGTATATATAGCCCATATATAGCACCGTATCACTACCTAGTCGTATAGGCTTCACCCACAGTTAATCACACAACAGCAGACATAAACACACTGTAAACACAAGTAAAGACTACACTAAACTAAGCAGAGCCAGGACATCCCTGTCCTCTGTAAGGAAAAACTCCTAAAAAACCCAGTTGTGGGGATAAAAAAGGAAGAAAGCTCATGGAGCCACATTGAAGG
>JBAMIG010000008.1:589698-600308 GCA_037177335.1 Kiunga ballochi
GAGACACTGTTACCATAGCAACTGACTCAGAGTTAAACTTAACCTCCTTTGTGAAACAGGCTGGAGTTCACTCTCCTTCTCTGGTTTACTTGAACCCGCTTCCTAAAATCCTGAATTTGCCTCATTTAAGGCTGAACTAACTCAGAGTTTCCACTAAACCTGCTTTGTGAAACGGAGCCCAGGTCTGAAGTGTCCCTTACAGTTCCAAAAGAGATTGAAGTTATCAATGAACTTTATTCCATTGGCGATACATGCTTCTGATAGCCACATGTTGAGGCCAACAGTCTGCAGAAAGCTTTAATTCCCTTACCCTTGTAGGAATAGGACCTGAAATAAAAAAAAAATGGTGTGCTCCAGAGTTACACAGTCCCTCCAATAATGCAGAAAAGTCTTTCTTCAGGATCTCAGAGCCAGTTTTCCTCCCCAGAATGTCATAAAATCCCATGTGGACAACGATCTTCATCCCATCTGGATGTTATGACAGAATGGTTGGCAGGATATATATTAAATATATTTACAAAACTATAAGTTATCAAAATACAATGTACAAATACAAAACACAAGCAAAACCTTAATTAGCCCAACTCAAACTACACATTATCAAATATACAAATAAACAGAAAACCAAGTAGTTTTAACACTACTAGAACAAAATCTAACAACAAACAAAAAACCAAGTAGTTTTAACCCTACTGGAACCACACTAAATACACATACCAAACACAAGAATCCTAAATACTAAACCAAGTCAAAATACCAAACCCAAATCTAAGCTAAACTAAACACCACAAAATAAGCTAATGTACAAAGTGCACCACGAATACCGAGCCAAAGTCACAAGCCAAGGAGAAAGAGTCAGTTTTCAAACAATTTCTGATAGTAGAAATAATGATGTGGCCTTTTATTTCATGGATGCTGGTGTGTTTGTTGGTGATTGGTTGAGGGATTTGACGAATCCAGAGGGTGCAGGTGAATGTGTGGCTGATCCAGGCCTCTCCAGGTGAGGGTGCATGCAGGTTGACAGGAGGTAAAAAAGACAAATGAGTACTGACTGACCGGCGTCTGTAACACCGTGCTGCTGATAGTGTTTGTGCAACGGTATGCCATTACGCTACAACTAATTCAGAGTTCATCCAAGATGAAAAGTCAGATTATTTAAAAAGCATTTAAAAAGCAAAAAGGAAGCAAGATTAAAAGGAGAATCTTATTCATTGTTTATGGTGCTCTGAATGCAACCACTAACAGTTGGCTAACAGCTAAAAACTAGCCTAAATACACCCAAATCTGACTCATTATAATCAAGAGGTCTTTCTTGAAATGGGTACTTTGCAGTCTTGTTATTTTTAAGTACATATCAAATCAAATCAAACTTTATTTATAAAGCACCATTCATACATAAAATGTAACACAAAGTGCTTTACAGTGTTTTAAAACATAAATAATTAAAAACAAATGTTCCAGCAAATGTATCCACACACCCCATCGTCCATTACCACCGCACACACGCATTTGTACCCCTAACACACGTGTTATCTAAAGACAATGGTAGATTAGGCTAGATACAGATGCACCAGTAGAGAAAGCACCATCATCACCTCCACACCAGGCACCTGGAGTCAGCCGCAGCCACAGGACACCAGCCCAGGGCCCAGAGACAAGATGTGGTCAGGACCAAACCCCAGGACCCATGAGCCAGAGCCTGGCAGCCACAGCCAACCACAGCCCTCGGTGCAGAGGCTCCCCAGAGGAAGCACTGGCCGTCTAATATATGATAAAAAGCAGACCAGCGAGCAGGGCATTACAATAGTCTAAACAGCTAGTGATAAAAGCATCAGCACCTTTGTGTTGGCCCGAGAAAGAATGGGACGGACTCTAGCGATGTTTTTAAGATGGTAAAATCCCATTTTGTGATGTTTTTAATATGTGGGATACAAATCAGGTCAGGTTTCTCACTTGTGATGATGGAGTAAAATACTGTGCTTGTAGTTTGGGTAAAAGTTTCTCTCTCTGGGCTTCATGACCAATGACTAAAACCTCAGTTATGTCCTGGTTAAGCTGTAAAATGTTTTCTGCCATCCAGGATTTAATGTAAAAAATGCAGTTAAAAAGAGCATCCACTGGCCTGGTGTCACCAGGAGACATGGAGATGTAAAGTTGTGTATCATCAGCATAACTGTGGAAGCTAATGTCGCCTTATGACACCACCCAAAGGGAGCTTGTACAGATAAAAAGGGCCTGAATTGGAACCCTGGGGCACACCACATGTGATTTCATGAACCCGAGAGGAGCAGGTATTTTACCATTCCCACTGACCATAAAAGTTCTGTCTGTGAGGTAGGAAGTAAAGCATTTATGTACCAGAGAGGCCAACCAGGTGTTTGAGTCTGTGTAAAAGAATGGTGTGGTCCACTGTATCAAAGGCAGCGCTTAGATCCAGTAAAACCAACACTGTCACCTGTTTACAATCATAATTTAATCTAAAATCATTTAAAATCTTTGTCAAGGCTGTCTCTGTACTGTGGTTTACCCTAAAACCAAACTGATGTTCTTCAAGAATGAGACAAGTTTTTCTAGAATTTTGCATAAAAACAGTAAGTTGGATACTGGTCCGTAGTTGTTAAAATCATTAAAACCTAGGTTGCTCTTCTTCAGCAGAGGCCTAAAGAGACCCGTCTGAAGAGAGCAATTCATTATGTTTAAAAGCTTAAAAGATTCATAAAATGACTTAAAAAGCTGTGTTGGAACGGGGTCTAAAAGGCATGTGGTGGGCTTCACTGAGGAGAAAACGCAACCAGTTTTGTCCAGTGTTTCCTCTGGTAAAAACTGTCCAGTGTACAAAACTGTCCAGTGTTTCCTCTGGTAAACAATCAGACATGTTAAAATTAACAGTTTGATTAGATAAAATGTCACATCTGATTTTATTTATCTTTCCCCTGAAGTGTCTGCAAACTGCTCATATAGAGCGTCAGAGGGAGGGAGTTTGGGAAAGACAGGGTTAATGAAATGATCCAAGATAGAGAAAACAACTCTGGGGTTATTGCTATTGTTTGTGATTATATTAGAGAAGTATGAATTTCTTCTGTTTCTAACTGCGTTATTGTAAGTTTTTAGTTGATGTTTAGAAATTTGAAGGTTTACTGTGATTTTGTTCTGCCTCCATTTTCTTTCTGCTCCTCTGCACTTTTTTTTAGCTGTTTCAGTTCCTCGTTATTCCATGGCATCCTAGGATTTGAGATGACCATTTAAATTTTAAGAGGAGCAACTGCGTAAAATTCACATAATTAAGGACATTTATAAATTAAGTAGCGATTGGATCTAAAATATCTATGTGCAAATTAAAATCACCGGTTAAAATAATCCTATTGCAAAAATTATGTACAATTGATAAAACATCAGAAAATTCATGTATAAAATTACTTTTTAGGTTGCCTGAAGATTGTCACACATAAAATTCTGGGACTGGTAAAAAGTATTGCATGGTATTCAAAACTATTAAAATAATGGAATAGAACTGATTTGGTAGCAAGAGTTTGTGTACATATTGATGCAGTACCACCTCCCCTTTTACCATCCCTAGATGAAAAAGAAAATTTAAAATCAGGTGGTGAGGCCTCCGTGAGAACAACTGCTGCATCCGCACCCAGGCACGTTTCAGTTAATAATAATCAATATTATTATCTACAATAAAATCATTAATAATAAAAGACTTATTTAGCAAAGAGTGTATATTTAAAACAACCATATGTAAAGTGAGTGGAGACAGATGAGGTACAGTATTGATGGTGGGTTTTTCAGCCTTAGGTCTGAGGTTACTAAGATTTGCAGAACGAAAGTGATGGAATCTGTTTATTTTATGTTGGGTGATAATGACAGGAAATTGTGTGATGGTAGTGACAGCAGAGGATCCAGGTCCAGTGTTGTATATGTCAGTGAGAGGTTGAGCTAAAACATAACTGTCTGGTGGTCTGATGGTTTTTCTGCTAGAGTGACCGGAATAAAAGATAATGGGGAAGAGTTGTCCTTTATGTTTCTGTGATTCAATGATGTCGGCTGATTTAATGGTGACACTATCAGGAGGGGCCTACAGGGGGAGCTAGTGAGCGAACTGAGGAAGGGCACTGGTTGAGAGAACAGTTGGGTGCGCAGGTGTGCCGTGTAAACAGTCAGTCCCTGAAAGCTGATTGTAGTGAGTAATGGATGCGAGCACACGTGAACCTAATTTATTGGGGTGTAGACCATCGAGCTTATAAAGTGAAGGGCGGTTCCAAAACAAGTTAAAATTATCAATAAAATCAACGTTCAAAGATTTGCAGGTGTGATCGAGCCAAGTGTTCAGAGCAAGCAGTCTGCTAAAACGCCCCGCTCCACGGTTTAGAGTGGGGACCACTATTAAAAACAGACTTGTTGCTGTTTTTTAAAAGATTAAAAAGGTCCCTAAAGTCCCTTTTAGTCAACTCAGACTGTTGTTTGGTAGTATCATTGGACCCAACATGCACAAATACCTGTTTTATTGAGTCCGGGAGGGAGAGCAGCTGCTCGGGGAGTTTACATAAGACATCCAGCACAGTAGCTCCCGGTAAACAGTGTGTGGTAGCCGGATACACCTTACCACGGAGTCCCCGATAATGAGGGTCATTGGAGGGAGAAGAGGAGGAGGACGTGGAAACTGGGTTATTCGGCGATACGGAGCGCACACGGAGGATGCTGGTGCGGAGGACGGGATGCTCGGTGGCAGAGGAGGAAACTCTCGCTCGTCCAGGATGATCCCATCAGCGGCAGCAGTAGTGGGGTGCAGGGGCAAGGGGACCCCCATTGGCACTTATGTGCCTGCGGGATGTGCCATTGGAGTGGATCGTCTGCATACCGCCTCCTTCAGCATCCTCCGATTTGCAGCTGAGGTCGAGCCTCGGTCAGCCTATATACTATTATGTATAGAATATCACTGAATTTACACGTACCACTTGTAAAATGAACAACACATATGAATGTATAGTTGGACTTTGCTTCCCAAAACTTTCCATCATTCATTTTTTCGTCCACTCGTACTTGACATCTGTTGTTGGCCATTAGCCACTTGTCTCTCCTGACTCCACTTAAGGGTATAAGGTAGGTCGGTTCCTCATGGAGTTAGCGTCGGATCCCTGGCAGGGTTGGTTGTGGGCTCAGATGGTGGGGATGGCTCCCCCCGGCTTGTCTTGCCCTTGGGGACCCCGGGGTGCCTAACGTTGCTGGCAGCTAGTCTTGTGGAAGATACACTTACATCCTCAGACGGGGATGACTGCTGGTTGCCCTGGTCTCGGGGGGTCCTGGCCTGCCTCTGACCTTTGGATGGTAGGGGTCACCTTGGCATGGTGACCATTCTGGGAATACCTTTCACCTCGTACGTTCTGCATGATCTCACCGTACTGAGCTGTTCCTTAAGTTTATTTAGGTTTATTCAGGATGAATATGTCTGCTTGTTTATCTCTGGCGTAGGTAATACTGCTAGATCTTTAACCACCTTGTGAAGTCCTGTGAGATTAATTATGTTTTCTGTGCAGGTGTGAGGATAAAATAACGTTTGGTTGGATGGCAGTTTCCTTTTATGGTGTCTTTCTCTCTTCACTTTTAAGTTTCTCTTTTTTCTCTTCACTCTCTTTCTGTCCTCTTTTCTTTTCCAGTCGAGTCCAGCAAAATATGTAAATCATGCGGAACAAATATTAATCCAAATTAAATAATAAATAAAGAATTCAGATTACCAAGAGGATGTCTGTATATACATATATACAGGAAGATTCTCTTGGGAAAGTAGATTTGTTCAGCACAATGCAGCATCCAGATCATCATTCTGCTGCTCAGATGCTGGATACGTTAAAAATAATATTTTAAAAAAGGGTATAAGGTTTATTTTTTTAATTGGCTGTGCAACCGTCCACACAACAACATTTTGGCATGTCTTCTTCGAAGTGTTGCCAAGGTTGTTTTACCCACGCTAAGGTGGCGGGCTTCGTTGCTATGAGTAACGTCAAAATGTTTGGGATGTCCGTTTAACTGAAGTATTGTCTGATTCTTGAAGAAAGCTCGACGGTTCTGGACTTCATTTTCACCTGATGAGGCCATTTTTATCAGCAAATGTCTCTACAATTCCTTCAAGTGGCCATGAATTTCAGGGTGATGTATTATTCACAATCAGAACCACCGGACCTACAGAAATGTTTCTTGGAAAGGAGAACATTGATGACGTTCTTGAAGCTGTGTGAGATATTCCTTGCATTAGCGCTTCCATCAGCAAGGTCCCCCACCTGTTTCCATCTGAAAGTAACATATTGGTCATCTCTATCAAACGAGGCAAGTCAGGTTTGACCTTGAGCAACAACAAATGATTGGATCTCTAGAGCATGCAGGTGTGATGATGCCTTAGTGAAGGAGCCAAAGTTTATTACTGCCTCCGCTTCACAAAGCAAGGAATGAAGATCTTCCTCATGCAAAAGTTACTCTTTTAATGTGATATCAAGGATCTTTCTCATTGAACATATTAACTGCTCCACACTTCCTCTGTGGTCAGAACCTCATGGCAGATTATTACTTTTCTGTTTCAAATTAAATGAAAAATACCTTATTCACCACAGAGTGTAGCTTTCTATTTCTCAATCTTGCTTCTGTTCCACTCCTTTATTAACTTCCTAAACTCTGTGACAGCTGATTGGAAGTTACCTGAATACATCTCTCTGACCTGTCTTTGTCTTGCAAGAAATCTTCTGATTGCATTGAGACATGAATCAGTGTGCAGAGGATGCAACTGTATGGCGAGACACGTAAAGATAACACAATATCTCATAACTTGTCCTCTTCCTCTTTTAACTTAAAATGGGCCAAAATTATCCATTCCAACTCTTGTGAAAGGAGGATCATCCTGTAGGACCCTGCATTTTGGAAGATAAGCTGCTTGCCTGTAGTTCCATGTTGTCTTTTACAGACAACACACCTGGACAGAAACTTTCTGATGACTCCACTGGCTCCGGGTACCCTGAATCTTTGTTGCAGTTGAGCCAACATGACATCCAGCATGAATCATAGCATCATGAATATGTCTCAGCAGAAGCTCAGTGATGCGATTCTAAGATAGCAGGGAAGTTAGCATGGTTGGGCATCGCAGTTCGGCTAAGTCTTCCAGCATCTCTCATGACTCCATCTTGGAGCAATGGATGCATCTGTAGAATGAGCTGTTTTTCTTTACCATCAGATGTTCTTTAGTGAAGCCAAATCTTCCGTAAAACTCAATCTTTGACAGTACTTTATGATTTCTGTTTCTGCTTCTGTAGCGTTTTCACATGTGTGTGTTTTTGCTTTTAAAGCATTCTTAAAATCGTTTATCAGGTTTTTTCTTCTAACATTTTTAGTTCCTCTTTCGCTCCATTCAGGGGACGGTTGGTGACTTCAACCGAGCAACCCTAGTTTTTGCTAAAACTAAAGTAGAATGAGTTTCTCCAGCTGCAGAAGGCAGCAGTAGGTAACTTGCTGCTCAATAAGCATCTCATCACTTAGCTAGCATCAGCAAAGTGATGAGCAAAGGAATGTGTGAATGCCTCATCCACACATGTAAATGCTGTTAAGCTGTGTTGAGATGTTTTTTGATGTTTGTGGTTCTTCAGCATCAGTTGCACTGACGACTCAATCTTCTTGTGAGTTACTTTTCTTGGCATCAGATTTAGTGAGAGCAGTCTGCATAGCATGCATTTCTCTCCTAGCCTTTATTGTCGCTTCCATTTTCCTTTGCTGCGCCTCACTCTGCATCTTCCTGTTCTATGACCAACTATTCCTGTAAAGCTGCTGTCTTAGCCTCTAATGATGGCCGCTCCGTTTCTGCCTTTGATCTGACTCAAGATGATGTTGAGACTGTGCTTCTTACTGTGAGGAACATCTGCTTCCATGTTTGATAGTCATCTTTGAAGAGGCTGACCTAAAATCTACAGGTGATACGTGTTTATCACACTCTTTAGCTTGGACAGCACTTTCTAATAATTGTTTTATTCATTTCTCACATTTCCAAAAGAAATTATTTATTATCTTATTCTTTATATCAAACCAGTTCCTTTGATCTGCCACAAATTCCTCCTCATTCATTCATTTCTCTAGACCTGATGTTATATCTGAGAAGTTCTAAAGCAAGCTACTGACGCAAACACAAAGCTTATTTTGACAGTCTACAATTTCCCTCTGGGATAAATAAAGTATTTTTCATTTAATCTAGTTTTGTAAACCGATGCAGGTATTGGACGTGGGTGTTCCTGGAAGTGATTGTGTGCAGCATTTCCTGTTTTCCGTACAAACATCAACTGTAGGCATCTTTGCTACTCAAAGGGAGGGCCCTGATATTTATGCTGCTTTCCATGTCAGCATGTCAGAACACGTCCCCTCAGTAAAGATGCAACCGGATCCATACTTTCAGGCTGCTTTTTATAGCTTTGGTGGTATGGATGGGGAGTAGGTGACAGGAGTGACAACGTGTTGTCCAGCATTAAAGCAGCAGAATGATGATGGCTGCTGTATTGTGCTGAGCACATTTGCTTTAACAAAAGCTCTGGGTTTTGCTAAGAATGGAAACTGTGACATGAAGAAGTTATTTGAATTGTTTATTACAGTGTTTCTGATTGTAGGTCCCTGCAGACACATCAAATGAGGATCTTCTAGAGCTGAAGGAAACGGTGAGGACTCCACCATCACTTGTGACTGTGTCCTCAGACATGTCATGTGATCAACGGTCTACTGAAAGCGTGACTTCAGGGGGACTGGAGGATTTAAGAAAGCGTGGAGCACGATGTCATCCTGATCAGAAAGTAGAGGGGGTAGGGAGGCGGAAAGAGGGGAATAAAAAGGGAACCTCCAGAAACTGTGCAGCCCTGATGGGCACGGTTCTTCAGATTGGACCATGTTCTGGTTTTCCGCGTTGTTTAGAACAAATGAAAACAGATGATGGATCTGAACTCCATTTCATTGGAGCAGAGAAGACTGGCCCGGTTCCAACAAAACATTTAGCAGAATCAAAACCAGACTTTCAGCACAACTTCCTAAAATGTGACGTGGAGCAGAAATGTTCTCCCGTCCCAAAGCCTCCTCATTTGCTACCCCTTCAGACTCAAACACCCAGCGAAAACCAGCAAGAACGAGTACTGGTATGCAGGGTCCAGAAGAACCAGCAGAATCAAGAAGAAGAAGGCAGTCTGAGTGCTCCATTGTGGGAAAATGAGGAACCACCTCCTCCATCACCTCTAATGGTTAGATTTGTCCAGACCCAGTCCAGACCCAGCACTGAGACACAGTATGAAGACAGAGACCACCATGGAGGACCTGTTTCTGTGGAACATGAGGACTGTGATGAGTCTGGATCAAAGTCCCCTGTTGTTTTCCTGAATGAACTCATGAACACAGAGTCAGCCTTCAAACGTCTGTCGACCATCTTTGAATGTGAGGAAGACCTGGGTGGGTCTCTGTCTCCTGACACCGTTCCTGATAAAGAAATTAAAGGTCTGAGAAGAAGTGATGAAGTTCGGAACATTAATGTCGTTGGGAATCATCCGGATGAAGTATCTTCAGTCCCTGAAGACCAGAACCAGACACACTTGTTTTTTAAGCCAGAGGCTAAAAAAAAGTTCAGGTTCAAGTTCCCCAAAAACAAACTGTCTGCAATCCGTCAGGCCATCCGCCCAGGAGCAGATAAACCCAGGATAAAGATTCTTCACGTCTATGAAGAAGAGGATGAGAAGGAAACCAAAGAGTCCTCTTCCTCCACCCGAGTGGAGGTCCTCTGCAGGAACACCCTGGACTCCATCAGCAGTCTGGAAGAGTCCATCAAACAGCTGGAAATCAGCGTGGACAGTATGTCCACCTCCACCACCCCATCACGCCCTCACAGCTCTTCCTCCAATAGAACCCAGCTGAAAGAAAAGCTTAGTCCGAAAAGGGAAAGAAGCAGGTCCAAAAGGCCAGCAGCTCAGATCCCGAAAGGCCCAAATCCACCTCAGAGTAAGAAGTCCAAACACCAGCCTGAACGCAGCTCAGAGGAGACCAGCGGCAGGAAACAGGTCTGAGGTCTCTTCAGTTCCTACTGGGCCGGTGAAACCATCTTTCTGACTGTCACACTTCTTCATGTCTTTCTCTGTCTCTGTAGAATGATCATGATGATGGTGCAGGTGCTTTGGTTCATCTTTGCTTCATGCAGAACAAGCTGCAGCGTCTACAGCTCTGTTTTTATTCCCTAAAACTACTAACTTGTTTTCAGCATTCTAACAGCTCAGCAGAGGTGTGTAAGACAAGTTACACTGCATCTAATGAGATACTGGAATCACTTAGCCCTCCCCCTGCACTGCCACTTCAAGGTGATAGAGGGGTTTGCACGTCCTGAACTTCCTAGGACCCCAACTCTCCCAGAATCTGGCCTGGGTATGGGGTTTGGTGCTAAAATAATTTTACTGTAATGCAAATCTGTCTGTAAAACTACTTTTGCTGACGCTACCCACCTCTGCTGCTTTGTTACATGAAACACTTCCTGTTTTATAGGGGCAGCTGTAGCTCAGGTGGAAGAGCAGTTGTCTTTCAACTGGAAGGTTGGGAGTTCAATTCAGGCTTCCCCT
>JBAMIG010000008.1:600408-613544 GCA_037177335.1 Kiunga ballochi
GAGAGAACCCACGCTAACACGGAGAGAACCCACAGTAACACAGAGAGAACCCACGCTAACACGGAGAGAACCCACAGTAACACAGAGAGAACCCAGGCTAAAACAGAGAGAACCCACGCTAACACGGAGAGAACCCACAGTAACACAGAGAGAACCCAGGCTAACACAGAGAGAACCCACGCTAACACGGAGAGAACCCACAGTAACACAGAGAGAACCCAGGCTAAAACAGAGAGAACCCACGCTAACACGGAGAGAACCCAGGCTAACACAGAAAGAACCCACGCTAAAACGGAGAGTGCACACTGTTTAGCGCTCCTCCTCCCACACATCATAGGGTAGACGCTCTGTCTGAAGTGACGTTAACGGTTGGGTGGAGAAGTAGGGTGGTTTTTTTTAGCCGCTCAGTGTGAGCAGGGAGGATGGGCAAGAGGACCTGGGAGCAAACCGTAGTAAGCTGTTCCCAGGAGTCCGTTTCCTTGGTCTCTCATTGTACCAGAAGGCTCACTTTGATTGGTCTGACCTTGAAGAGTGGTGCAGTGCGGGCTCTTCTCAGGGACTCCTCCAGACTGAAGCCAAACAACACCTCTGCCTCGGCATCCCTCAGCGTGTAGCTATGCTCATCTTCAACACATCAAGAAGACGATGAGTAAGCATCATTTCATGAAGAGTGAACGTTTTGCACACATACCAACAAATTTCTGGCTCCTCCAGCTCTCCTCCAGCCACTCAGGGCTTACAATGTGCTTCACCAAAGACATAGCTGTCAGGAACTTGATGGTACGAGTGACTTTAGTGGCCAACAGGTGAGTGGCTTTCTGACTACTGTCTGCCACCTCTCCACCTAGAGCCAGTAACCTCTGCAGGTAAAGAACAAAATGGGAATGAGAAGCTGAGAAGCTAATGCTAGTGTGCTGCATTCATGGTGCAGGTGTACCTTAGTGTGCTGCTGAACCTGCATTGGCTCGAAGCCTGTGAAGATCACGCGAGGAGTAGACTCTGGAGGAAGCTTCTTACTGGGAGACTGAATCTCTTCCATCCTACACACATATAATTTATCAATGTTCCATTTAAATTAAGGCCTGGCCAAGTTTTTCCACTCACCTGGCCTTTTTGTTTGCAGGTGAGTTAGTGGAATCAGACATCTTCTGTTTCTGGAGCAGCTGAAGGTTCTGCAACATAAAGCATTTCTTAGAAACAAACAGTAAAAACCATGTTTGTGATGAGATGACCTGAGAAGGAAGAAGCTAAGCCTAAAACGGCCCATGTCACTAATGCACCCCATCAGACTGTCCACATGTCCACAAACAGCTCCCATTTCCACCTCAGAGCATTTCAGTGAGCAGTGCTACTGTCTACAGATGCCTTCTTTGCATGATCTAACCTGCATTTATGGATTTCAGCCTGAACCGTGCTCACAGAGAGCCTTCCTGGGTTTATGCAGTGATTTCCTGTCTGCTTTTAATGTAAAGCATCACCAGCGTGCAGACTTGTCCTAGTTTTATGGTGAGGAACCTTTCCTCATCTGTCCATATGAGAGATGCTCCCTTTATACTCAGTCATGTCACTGACCTGTTACCAGTTACATTAATTAGATCTTGAATGCTCCTCTTTCTACCTTTTACTTTTCTGGTATCTTGTTGCTCCTGTTCCAGCTTGTTACGGGTTTACAGCTCGTATTTCCCATTAGGTAGTGATATCCTATTCATCTTCTGCTGGGAACAAATCTGTCTAAATGACATTTAGACATCATTCATTTGCTCTTATTTACAATGGAATTGTTGCTCATTTACCTAACCTGTTGTGTCCAGTCTTTTCGTTCTTTAGCTGAACACATACTTATACCATGAGGATTTCTAATGTCTTGTTGCCATGGAAACACATAAGACATGTTTGGTCCCATTTCTATCAAAATTTATTCCGAAACACTTCCTGGGATCACTGCAACTCACCGCCACAGCCTCAGCAGAAACCTTCACTGGAGTCCTCCAGGCAGCTGCAGAGAAAGCAGAATCGGCTCAGAACCAGAACAGAGTCACATATCCTCTTTACCAGTGTTGGTTCTGTGGAATGTACCCAGCAAGGTCTGGACCAGCTGTGGGTTGGGCAGCAATGGTTCAGGGTGAGAGTAGGTGGAGTATCTGCTGTGCTGGATCTGTCGCAGAGCCTCAAAGTTACCCAGCAGAATGTCACAGAGCCACTGGGCATTCACACAGGGGATCTTCCACTCCCTGGCCTTGTCATACTTCAGCCCACTTGGTCTGAGAAGACACCACAACATTAAAACCTTTACTACGGCTACAACACACACTTATCAGAGTGCTTACTCTTTACAGATGAGGACGGTGTTGCTGCGACATAGGTATCCGGTGTATCGAGCACCAGCCAGATATGCCATCAGCTTCAGGTCGTCTCTGTCTGCATCCACAAAGCCCGTCACCGACACAATCTGGGGATACAAAAAACCCACCATGCCAATACAAGCAATCTTACACCAAGCCAAAAGGTCTGACCTCGGGATGAGTGTGAGCTACTCACATAAATGGTTAGAGATCCTGTCCTGAATGCCTTAAAGCAGGTTATTTTACATACATAAAGTGAAATCTGGTTTAGCACTTTGTACAATTTCCCCTAAAAAACAAAACTTGATGCTTTGACCAAGTCGATGTGGCCTTTTCCCACCTTGCTTCCATTCAGGTGTGTTTGTGTGGTGCAGTCCTGCCCCTACAACTTAATGCTAAGACCCCTGTTAGCAGCTAACGCTAAGATAAGATAAGCAGAGTTTAGTCTGGTTGTTTCAGGAGAGCAGGTCAGGTCACCTTCAGCCAGGTGCTGGGTGCTCATTACCCAGAAAGGGCTCACACCTGGCGTGTGAGTGTATGTGTTGAAGGTGGACCTACATGCTGAGAACAAGGTTTGGCTCCAGGAGGAAAAGCGAAGGGCAGATGTAATGTTCGATGAGGAGGTAGCATTCTCTTTCTCTTCAGCACAGTGTTGAGCCAGTGGGCGGTCACACAGCGTTTACCCTCTCTGAGGGCCTGAAACACAGTCACACATTGCCTGGATTCAGGAAGACTCCAACACATTCCCCTCTGACATGAGGAAGATGGTCTCATCTTTCAGACCCAGTTATAGTAAGGAGTGTCCGACTGATGGACAGAAGTAACTACACAGTCAAGTTCAGTCATCTCTACAGGACAAACGAGCCAAACACCAGATGGGACCTAAAGACACTAAAACTTGTGAATAAATCAGATGTGTGTGTGTTGCATCGCTTCTACACGTATAAAGCAGCAGCATCTGGTTCTAATATGGGGGGACAGGTTTGAGGACAGGGACATCGCTTGTGCCATGTAATGTAATACATGCCCTCACTATCTTACACACCTTTGCAGGTATGTAAAGGTTTCCTTTCTGTACTAGTAAATACCCTGATCACAGCAACTGATCATTTAGTTACAGCTGGTTTGTATAGCCGCATGCCGTACACCTTAGATGGGCCTACTCTATTTGACAATGACAGAAGGTATTTTAGTTGTGGACACTTTTTACCATCCTTTCTGTTGGTAATCTGCATTTCTTTGTGGTGAAATATCAATGACAAATATACATTTTTGAAAACTTTTGCAAATGATTTTATTAGTACACTTGTGACGTGTGACAGTTTATATTTGATTTTGCATCAATGTCCAAATTTCATATAATTTCTTTGGTTTTATACATCCAGTGCGTACAACTGGTCAGAGTTTGCAAAGAGATAAGGAAAGTCCTGCAAAGTTGTGTTTTTATAAATCCTAACAGTTCTTATAGGCGTACGCTGGCTGTTATATGTGCAACCGCTTTAAAAAGTCAGTCCCTGATCAGCCAGGTGCTGGGATAAAATACAGGAAACTGGACTACAGGTGACATTCACACATCCTTGTGATCTCACGACTGAATTCCAGACAGTTGCTCACATTTGCTTACCTGCACATACATGTTGCTCACTTGACTCTCACACAGCAGGTGTGTGCAGCGGCTGGTCAGGGTGGGGTCGACAAAGCCTCCACACGCCTGGATCACCTGGAGGAGAAGTTTATGATCAAAGTTCTCTCTCAAGACTTTTCCCACAAATGCAGAGCATTAAACGTTATTTTCATTAAATTATAGATCCATCAGAACGACCACTTCAGACAAGGGTTGGTCTATATCACTGGGATGGACTGCAACCTGTCCAGGGTGTACCTTGCCTCTCACCCAATGATGGCTGAGATAGACTCCAGCTAGCTGAACCCTACGAAGGACTATTACAGTCACACAGGGAAAAATATTCAGAAAGATTTTTTTCTCTCCCCTCTTAACTTTGAGAATAAAGTCAAACTGACCAGAATAAAGTCAAAATTACGAGAATAACGTCGAACTGAGGAGAATGACGTTGACATGATGAGAATAAAGTTGAAACGACAAGTATAATGTTTAAATGACTAAAATAACGTCAAAACGACGAGAAAAAAGTCAAACTGACTTGAATAATGTTGAACTGACAAGAATAACGTTAAAATGAAAAAGAACGTCGACTTGACAAGAACAATATCGAAATGACTAAAACAATGTCAAACTGACGAGAACACTTGACATGGTGAGAATAAAGTCAAAATTAAATAGTAAAAAAAAAACAAAACGGGGCCATTACATACTAAGTAGGTCTACATGTGTACAGTGGCTTAACCTGAATGTAAAGTAATGATTTAAATTCTGTTTTTATCTCTTAATTGTTATTGGGACAAATGCCATCTTTATTCTTCAGATTCTGTCAGAAGCCCGTTTTTTCCCGACATCACCAAAACACTGGCTTTTGGCCTGTCCAAATAAACAAACCTTTACACTACCAATGTTGTGAATTGATTCATTACTGTAGTAACATATGCCCATTAACTTGATCATGTATTGTTAGCCAAGCACGGCAATTGTTTCCAATTTGATTTTTATAAACTTTATTCTCAAAACTGTTCTTTCGCTGTATATTTTCTCAACATTTCGACTTTATTTTTGACATTTTAAGTTTATACTTGAAGAGAAGATGGGAGGAAAAGAAATAATCCTCCACAATTTGCTTCCCCAGTGTGGCCCTAATAACTCCTGCATAGAACCATGTATAAGCAGTATGGAAAATAATGATACTTTATAACCTTCCTGTAACAATAATCGTACGTCATATTTTTGTGCGTAGCTCTCTGGCAGGGAGGGAGCCCGAGTTGCCACATGAAGTTGAGCAGTTCTGACAAAGCACGGCCTGGGCTCTGGAACCAGTATCCTCGAGAAGGGTTGGCCTTTTTTTCCACACCGTGGAGTTGCTTCTGATTAGAGGCACCAAGTAGGTGGGGGAATACTAAATTTTCATTCAAGCTTGGTGCCAGTACATTGGAGTTCAACCCGGTGGACGAGAGGGTAGCCTCCCTCCGCCTTTGGTTGGGAGGCCTAATCTTGACCATTTGTGCGTATGCATCGAACAGCCGCACAGAGTGCCGACCCTGTCTGGAGTGCTTGAAGAGCATGTTGGACAGCGCTCCCTCTGGGAAATCCATTTGATTACAGAAAGAGTTCAATGCTCACATAGACAATACCAGTGAGACCTAGAGGGGATCTGAACCGGATAAGTGTTTTGTTACTAGACTTCTGTGCTGGTAACAGTATGTCTATAATTAACATCATGTGTGATTATAAAAGTGTTGATATGTGCACCTGGCACCAGGACAATCTAGGCTGCAGTTTGATTAGAACTTGATGACAATGACTTTTTAGATAGATCATTGGAATTGTGGCCACATGTCTTTGACACAGTGATTTAAAGGTGTATCTGTAAGTTGATCATGAAAGTGTGAACCCGTTTACAATTCATCTTCCAGTCATGTCGCAACAAACAGGGTTTGTCTCTAGCTGCAGCTGGAGAAGGGTCCGGTATCTACATTTACATTCCACTGGGAACTTTTTTTTGGGCCTTTAGGGAGCCAGATCCAGATATCAAAGCTTTGTTTGGGTGAGGCTGGCAGATTTCTCAGCCTCAAGTCTCTGCATGGTCTCTGGGTTCCAAACAGCCAACATGTGGTCAATTTTAGGGTGATCCTGTTAGACTGTCTCTCCAAGGCTCTCTGCAAGACATCCAGCTTTCAGTTCTGCTGGGTCAGAGTCAGTGTTCTGATCCGGGACCTTGCTTTCTGCCTTCCTCGCAGCAGCTTCATATGTTTGCGAGTCTCCAGAAATCCACCAATGCCAAACAGCAGGAATCCTGTGGTATAAATCCAATGATGTAGCATCTTGAACGTCCTCAGCGTGTTGGCAGACGCACGCTTTTCTCCCATGTGTCCATCACGTATCCATCCGTTTACACTCCACCGGGACATGCAGGCTCTCCTTTGCCCGCTCAACGGGTCAAAAAGAATTAATCAACTGCGTTCAAAGACCAGCTGACCTAGTTCATTGTATCAGGTCGTAATTTTAGGACACAATGCAGAGAAGAGGCTGCTAGAATAGAAAAGAGACAGACGGGTGCAGGGAAGAGGAGGAGGAGAGGAATAAAAAGTGTCTGCCTTTCAGATTGTAGCTTTGACTGTTGCTGAGGCAAAAACTCTAGCATGGGAGAAGCTTGGTGAAGATTTGGAGAACAACCTCTGAATGGCTCAGAGAAAAATCTGGTCAACCATCCAGTGACTGAGGACAGGGAAACAGCTCCATGAACAGTGTCGATGGGGGGCTGCTGACCTAGATTCGAGACGTTATGGGTCAGTGAAAGGAATATATTCAAACATCTCCTCAATCGTACCAACATGTCTTCCAATAGGGAAGCAGAGCTGGGAGACTCGACTCCCATCTTCAGGGCCGAGGTCACTGAGGTGGTTAAAGATCCACCTGGAGTTTCTTAAGGCTCTGAGTGCTATGAGGCTGTCCTGGCTGAAACGTCTTTACAGCATTGCGTAGACATTGGGGACAGTGCTTCTGGAATGGCAAATTGGAGTGGTGATCCCCCACTTCAAAAAGGGGGGATAGAAGGATGGACAATTAAGTGTGTGACCTAGAGGAGTGTGATTGGGAGGCATGAACACAGATCTGAACCAGAGACCTCAGGATCGGGTCTCTACTTTTTGTAAATGATGTAGTTCTGTTGGCTTCATCTGTTCCTAATCTCCAGCTCTTGCTTGAGCAAATCGCAATAGTATGAAGCAGCTTAGATGAGAATCAGCATCTCCAAATCCTTTCCAGGTTGACAATGAGTTCCTGCCCCAAGTAGAGGAGTTTATGTATCTAAGGGTCTTGTTTAGAAGTGAGGGAAGGATGGATTGAGAGATCAACAGGCAGATCAATGCGACATCTGCAGTAATGTGGACTCAGCGCTGATCTGTTGTGGTGGTGGTGGAGGTGACCCAGAAAGCAAAACTCTCAATATACTGGTTGATCTATGTTTCACCGAGGAACAACAGTAGAGAAGAGTCTGGCTACTGGTTTAGCCTCACGTATTGCTGGTAGCGCAAGGCGTCTTCCACTGGTTGGGTCTAACAGTGGAGAGGGAGTGTAGCTCTGGGTCTCTGGGTTACTCGAGTTTAGATTATTTGAAGGTTTCCAAATTGACCAGAGAACTTATGAAGAATAATTTAGTGAATCTCAGAGTGAAGTAGAATAACGGCAGATTTATGATGGGACACTTGATGTGTTCCACCTGCAGTTTAAAAAGTCCCTGCCATGTCCCTGCTTTGAGGACACACTGAGAAAGACTCAGGACAGGCAGAAAAGAACCCATTCTTAGACTGTCACTCCTACAACCTGATCCCAGATAAGGGGTGGAGAATGTATGAATTGATTAATTTTATTGGTTCACTTTGACATCAAACAATAAAAAGATAAAACTTTATGACCTAGAAGTCATAAAGGAGCGTTGATGTGATTTAAAAATGTAGTTTTTAAAATAAAATAAGACAAAATAATTACTATTAATTATCTGATGATTACTGTAACAAGAGCATCAATAACAATGACACGTCTATGCTCTACATGCTTGTCTACTGTCTTTTTGTGCAGAGAGGATCATCAGGGTTAACCTGCCCTCCATCCAGGACTTGTATCAGTTCCAGGTTGACAAGCAGGCAGGTGTCATCTATGCAGACCCTGCACACATACTTCAAACTCCTCCAGTCTGGTAGGCGGTATAGAGCCCTGTTTGCCAGCAGACAGAGGAACAGTTTCTTCCCCCAGGCCATTACTGCTATAAATGTAAGCTCAACCTGTAACAACTGTCAAATACCACGTAAATAATATGTGAATACTGTAGTTGCTTGTATCACTATTATCTTTTACTTTATATTTATTTAAATTTTTCTTTTTTTTTCACACAAGTAGTGAGAGCAACTTGCTACCAGAATTCCCAGTGTACAAACATGGTGAACAAAGTGATTATCATGTCATGTGACTCGTGACTTACTCTCTTCCATGTGGCCAGCAGCTGCTTGTCGGCCATTTGTTCAGGATAGTCAGCAACAGCGAACACGCAGCCCAGGAGAAAGCCATCCTGTGGTACTAAAAACAACACGAGACAGTGAAAACACTGCCAGGTCCAATGCTACTGTTGTGCAACAGTACTTACTGTCCTGTCCTGGTTCGTGTCCAAACAGCTGGGAGATGTGTGGAGGCTGCTGGAGTTGAGGCTGCAGTGTGGTAGTCTGCTGCTGCTGGAGAACCTGCTGGTTCTGGTGTTGCAGAACCTGCTGCTGTTGGTTCTGCAGGTGTTGCTTCTGCATCTGCTGCATGTGCTGTTGCTGCAGGAAATGCTGCTGCTGGAGATGTTGTTGGTGCAGCTGCTGCTGATTCTGCTGCTGTAACATCTGTATGTGCTGCTGCTGCTGAAACTGCTGCAGCTGCTGCTGGAAGGCCTGCTGTTGCTGCAGATTGGGTCGTAGGAGCTGCTGGGGCCGCAGGTGCTGCTGCTGTTGTTGCTGCTGCTGCTGCTGTTGTTGCTGCTGGGGGAACGTCAGCTGCTGCTGGGAAAACATCTGCTGTTGGTGCATCTGCTGCTGCTGTTGTAGAAACTGCTGCTGGGGAAGCTGGGAGAAACCTTGTTGCTGTCCAGTCTGGGACTGCTGCTGCAGGTGCAACATCTGCTGCTGCTGCTGCAGGTGCATGATGGGATGTTGTGGTTGCTGTGGTAACTGCTGATGCTGCTGGGTGGCCTGGTGTGACTGTTGCAGCAACTGTTGCTGCTGCTCTCCTGTGAGAGGCTGGCTGGTCAATTTGGACTGGTTAAACAGGGATGGGTTGGTGCTGCTGGGCATCTGACCGTGGCTCCGATTACACTGTTGCTCCAGGGGCTTCATCTGGTTTGGGGTTAGGTTCTGGATTATCTGCATTAAAGACAAACCACAAGAACAAATTAAGCTGTGAAGAGAAAAATAATCGTTCGTTGTTTGGTGAGTTTCATTCAGGGATAAAAAAAAAAACAAAAACAAGATGATCAGTCCAGATGTGGTATTATTCTGTTTGGGCTAAGTTCATAGAGAAGGTTTGGTGCTCTTTGGAAATCACACTTCCCTATAAAACATGTCATTTCAGTCAATCTGCAGCTATGGACATGCAGGGACAATCTCAAGGACAATGTCGGGGACTCCTTACGTGGGTTACATTGGTGGGCCGACCAGCTGGCTGGATGTCAGAGTTGTTGGTGATGTTACGGAGGGTTCTGATGGCTGGACTCCATCCAGAGACGCTGTCTGGACCTGATGCACCTGCAAAAGAGGCAAAACAGACACTGTGTTAAGGGGCTGCACAATCAATCATTTCTTATTCTACACACAGCCATTGTGTTGCTTTTTATACCAAAAGCTGCATCACACTCATTTCCTCACAGCTCTTTTTCAAGCTGCTCCCTATTAAATGCTAAAGCCTCTTTACTGGATGCAGGAGCAGAAACCTGATGGCATTTGCAAAGAGGGAGGGAAAAGCCAAAGCAGAGGAGGAAACTTAAATGGAGCGGCACAAAAACATGTTTCTTCATCAGAGTCTTCACAAGTCTAGTTTCACCAGCCTGCACACGCCAGGACCCGTTGGGATGATTATAACCCGACCTGTTATGTCTTCCATTGAGACCTGGACCCGAACGTTAAAAGTATAAAACTTCCCATCCTCCTCTTATTCCGTGCTCAGCATTGTGTGAAACGGTAGCAGTGACGGGAAGCTGGCCGTGCATAAACATAATGTCTCTGCTGTGATCTCTCCTGGATCATTTATCAGCACCATGCGGTTCCACAGGACGGTGAGAAATGTAGTCAGTTTTACCATTCAACAGCATCATGGCAGCTTTCCATTGTGCATAACCAGTGAAAAGCCTTTATGCTCATTTTTCCCAGCTGATGTGATGATGAAGAAGTTTACATTATTTCCCAGAGAAGCAGGTGGAATCACCTAACATGTTTTGATCAGCATTAATGCATCATGTCGGCTAAATATGAACACAACACCAACGTTTAAGGATCTCTATTTCCACTCAGCTCCTCACGCGCTGGTGGTACCATACTGACCTGGAATACCGTCAGCCCTGCTGGTGGCATTATACGGACTGTGTGGCTGTGTGGGGTGGCTGATGGCAGCAGCAGAGCGAGCTTCTGCAGACATAGCCCCACCTGCAGGAGGAACTGTGGCACATAGGTTTATCAGCCCGCTGCCTGCAGAGGAGACGGGATCTTTGCTTCCAGGGGGGCCGACTCGGCGCCGGGCCGTCGGAACGTGGGCGGTCGGCGTTACCATCTCAGCCGGGGTCCAGTTCAGATTGGTACCTTCCTTCTCTGTGGAGGAGTCATCGTCAGAGTCATCAAACATTCGCTCGCTGCGGCGTTCGGTCTTCCGGGTGAATGTCGGCGACACAGAGTTCAGTTTCTTAGGTCCTGGTCGCCTGCGAGGACTGGACTCCTCAGCAGAGGAGCTGGCGCTGGACCGACGGGACCGTTGTGGACTGTAGCTCCCATCTGAGTGAGAGTACAACTCTCCTTCACTCTCCTCTTCCTCAGGCTCAACATACGTGAGTCTGGGGTGGTAAAGATGCTCATCCTTCCTTCTTTTATCTGTGAAAAGATGAACAGACAGATCAGTTTGTTTTCAGATGAAAGGTCACATTAAAGACGGGGATCGTTTGGAAATCCTTTGTACTGTGTTCTTTTGTCCACATTGAATCCAGGGACATCTGTCTCCATTGCATATGAAAAACCTGGGGAGGACACTACCCGGACAGTTTCCACCTCCTCTGATACATCCCACTGTCTCCCAGTTAAACTACTTCTGTTAGACTACTTCAGGCTGGCCCTGACAGTTATGCACGATTCCCTCCTTCGAGATATTTTTTAAATAATCCTTTTGCAAATATCTGAAACATTCAAACAAAGTCTTAACAAATCCACTTTATGTTGCAAACGAGGTACACAAACCACATGACTTCCGTCTGTCTATTCCTCTGCCAGCTCTGCCCCACGTTGCCGTTTACTTGGCAGATATCTGCCGCTTTTCTTAAAGGGCCAGCTGTACTGAATATCAGAGTATTATAAATAAATCAAAATGTCTTCCTGACATTCATTTATCTTTATTTAATATACTTAAAGCCATAAATAAAGATAAAATTATCTTAAATTATCATCCAGAATAAGAACATTCTGTTATTAACTATGCTGAACCTGCAGCAATTTAAACAGGCTTGTTAAAAATAATTAATCTGTAATAATGTTCTTTTACCAAAATCAAAAACGGATGGAAAAAAGGACTCTCTGCTCACTGCATGGGATCATCATCACATCTCAGTCAGTGATGCAGACGGAGTTCTTTGCCTGAAACAATGACTTTCCTTCACTTATTGAAGTGTTCTCAACAAAGTCCTGCAATGTTAAATGTTTAAATGTTCTTCAGTTGAAAAATACAGCAGAGGTATGCCAGGCCTTCACTCAGTAATGTTTCCATGATGACATTTTTTAAATAGCTTTACACTGTCACCTACTAATGTGATTATTTAGTTGATTGGTTTGTATATTGTTTTTTATACAATAAATAGGTGCAGGATGAGATGTTCCTGTTACGTCTTATCTTCTAATTTTGTTCTGGATTTTGTTTGTTGTTGGCCCGCCCTTTTTTCTGTAGGCCCACCCTATGCACATTTTCTAGCTACGCCACTGTTCTGGCATTTAACTGCTGGAGCTAGCAGCCTTCCTGCTGGATGATCATCGTCTATCATGATAAGAGAAAGCAGCATTTACCTTTCACAGAGTCCGTTATCCAGTCTGGAGTGACTATCTTGATCCCAGGATGCTTCACAGCACACTCAAACTTTGCCTGGAAGGAAAACACCACAGATCGTCAGATGTTCTTGGCATTAAATGCAGTCCATAATATGTGTGGTTGTCAACATGTATGAGCTTTATAACCATCTCTTCCCTCCATCTCCATGGAGACAAAGCCTTAGTCTTGCATTTCACCAGCTTCTTTCACATTTTCCCTTCAGTACCGATGTGCAGAAGCATCAATGAGCCAAAGGAAGTGGAGGGTTACATATAGTGCAAGAATGTTACATCCCAGCTGACTCCAAATCAATCACACATAAGGCTCTGTTAATAAATCAAGTTAATACATTTAATTTTAAAAGAAAAAAACTTGCAGGAAAACAGAAACATACCCCCTTTGGCTCCTTCACTACCAGATGTGTGGCCTTCTTGTTCAGGTTCAGCTGACATTCTCCACCATAAAAGGTCACGTAAGCCCAGAGAGCACCCAGGTCTTCTGGAAGCTGCTTACAGACACAAACAAATGTCTGTTTTCAGGCCTCCCTGCACTCCACACGTGTCTGCACCTCGGGAATCAGCAATCCCAGCATGTTCTCTCATCCAATCCCAAACTGACCCTAGGCAGCGCCGTATTATTGTTGTTGTGGTGACGTTTGCCGTATTATTGTTGTAGTGGTGACGTCTGCAGTGACCGGCGCAGTATTATTGCTGTAGTGGTGACGTTTGCAGTGACCGGCACCGTATTATTATTGTAGTGGTGACGTTTGCAGTGACCGGAACGGTATTATTGTTGTAGTGGTGACGTTTGCAGTGACCGGCGCAGTATTATTGTTGTAGTGGTGACGTTTGCAGTGACCG
>JBAMIG010000008.1:671286-685792 GCA_037177335.1 Kiunga ballochi
GTCACAAGGAGCCACAACAGAAGGATGAAAGAGCCACATGTGGCTCCGGAGCCATGGGTTGCCGACCTATGGTATAGGTAAAGGTGGGTGGTGATCCAGGGCCTCTCCAGGTGAGGGTGCAGTTTGACAAGATGAAAAAAATTAAATTATTCAGGCATTCGTAACAACACTCAGACACAACCCACTGAGATTTGGACCAATCACAATTTTGTCTGGAAAACAATTTAACAAGGTAGTTAACACAAATCCAATCTGGTTCACGTTCACTCACTCAATTAGACACACCCACACTTACTCTGATAGAGCTAACCATTTGCACGTTCTCTAAATTGGCACTTTGCTCATTAAACAGAAGAAACAATCAAGCAAAACATAACATAACAGAAATGATGGAAAATCATAAACCAGACCAAAACAAAGATAACAAACAAAGAGGTTGTGCTTCCTAACATTTCTCACATCCTTCCCGCTCTTGTTCACAGATCAGGTAAACATGAAAGATAATCAGCAATAAGGTTATTCTTATCAGTGCTGCGTTTGATACTGTAGATCACAGAATCCTGCTGCACAGGCTGGAAAAGTGGGTTGGACTTCCTTGACTGGTTCAGGTCCTATTTAGAAGGTCAGAGTTATTATGTTACAATCGGCAGCTATGAATATGAACGAGTGAACATGACTTGTGGAGTACAAACTGCCAGTAGAGATTAAACTCTCATCGACTGTAGATACTTTAAAATCCAGGTTAAAAACTTTTTTTTTTTCATGCACCTATGATTGACATCTGCACGGTAACTTCATCTGATAATGACTTTTATTTTATTTATGTTTTCAATGTGATTTTGCTGTTTTTATTTTTTTTTTATATCTGTAATGCTTTTACTGTTTCCATGTAAACCAATAATGTCCATGGCTATCCTTTCATATGGTAAATTCATTATTGGTAATGACTGTAACTGGGCTCGGTTTGAAACCTTAGTTGGGGCAACCATTTGACAATCATGACAAGTTTTACAGTATTCCATCACATCCTTGTACAAACCAGGCCAAAATAACGCTGGGCAATACGATTGTATGTTTTAGCTCTTCCTAGATGTCCAGCCCATGGAACAGTGGGGCAAAATCAGTGAGCGGTATTCCTTTGGAACAACCAATCTAGGGGTCTCAATATCTGCCAGATACAGAAGATTGTCCTTTATTAGGAACGGTTCACCATTTTTCAGTTTTACATTGTGTGAGGTTTTGTTAACATTCTCCTTATTTGCTTCTTCAAAGAGGGGTTTAATAGAAGGATCATTCTCTTGGCTCTCTCTGAAATTCTTGGGAATTTGCCACCGAAAATCCAAAAATGTAGTGACGGGACAAACAGGACCAGTGTCTTTTACTCTATGATAGTTCCTACTTTTCTCCTGACGACGTTGTCGTTTTGATTTTCTCACTTTATAACAGTCACTATACAAACTGTCATCTGAATCAGGAAGAGGCTCCAAGCCTTTCTTCATAGAACGAGTAATCACAGCACAGGCATATGCAACAGATTTTGCTTCCTAACAATCATGTCAGGGGGATATCTCACTACATTGTAACTGCATCAACCAAAATCTCAACTGAAACATCTTCATCAGAGTCGGAGTAACAGAAATCTCCTTTTAGATGCATCATACCATCTGAAGGATGACTTTGGTCTGGAGAAACCCCATCAATTCCAGATGTATTTCCACAACATTTTCTGTCCAGTTGGGTGTAAACACAATGGTAGGGTGAAACGTTTCATCTGTTCACTGACATTAAAGAAGTCCAACACATGGATTGCAGAGGAGTTTATTTCTTGGCTTCTTTAACATAGAACATTACACCTGGACAACAACAGGTATGTAGCACACATAAACGCCTTATCACATCACAATTACTGACAGTTATTCTGAGGATGGAGCCATCAGCACCAGCTTGCAGAGTGCATATATCTGCAGTGTCATTGGCAATTCACTGAAACTGCATTCTGACTCACAGAGAAATTAATAAATATGAAAATATTTCTCATAAACTTCCCCGTTAAATGATTTTACAGCTTATTATGTTACATGCTATAGTAGGTTTTTACATGTAGGCTGGTTTGGGTTAGCTCTGAACCAGATGGTGGAATAAATGACCCGCAGCATAAAGTGTTGATAAATCAGAAGGAAGCAGATGGAAGCGTCTATGGAGCCAGAACGCATCAGGCAGAAAGCTGGGGATACTGGTAATGGATGTGTTTACTTTATCTGACTTCTGATGCTATTTATTTTGCCTCTCATCCTGTTGACTGGGCATTGCCTGATTGCTTAGCAACAGGTTTCTGAGTGAAAAAGCAGCAACATTAGAGTTGATTTGAGCTCTGATTGAACTGCAGATAGGCAGCGTTTTAGCTTTTGTCTGTGCTTCAACTGCAAGCGATCATATCTCTCCAGTTTTCTGCGCATCAGTCTGACGTTCAGCACAAATCTGCACATGGAGACAAGCTGCTAAATGGCTGTAGAACAGGATAGACTATGCAGAAGGGGCATGGTGTGTGTTAAGAGTAGATTTGTGGTGAGACGTTCCATGAGAAGAATCTGTGCTTCAGGTAGAGCAAAACATCTGCATACTATTTGACCTATGTTACACACATTTTCAGTCATTAATAACCATTAATAAAAATTTCATTTATCCATGTAAAATGGAAAGCCAGTATGTTCTTATGTCATCTATAGAGAAGATGTGCTTGTCCTGTAGCTGCCAGCTTATGAAACAGCACTGAAGGATGACACCAGAAACCAGCAACAAAAAGGAAAAATAAACTGAAATACAAACAAAGAAATTACAATCAGAGCAGTAGAAGAATGAAAACCTTCTGGCAGTATTCTCTGATGTCAGAAGCATATCTTCTGAGCGATGGATGTCAAACTCCCAACATTTCCAGCATAGCGTTTTCCCGCTAATCTAACCAGATTTATACAGTTACAACATAATGAAGACTGCATGCGATGAGTCCACCTGCTGGGATTATTTATGGACTCTGTTACTGACTCTTGTTCCTGTTACTGCAGATTGTTTACCTCCTGCTTTCTTGTCACTTTGTTTTGCTGACAAACCCTGAAACTGGAGATGGCTTAGAGGTGGTAATGAGCTTTGAGTTGGAGCAGCTCTTCCTCAGTCATCTCAGACCACAAGTGCAACATTCCCGGGACCGCCTGCAGTTTGCGTATCAGCAAGCTGTATGTGTAGAGGATGCTATCCTTTACCTGCTACCCACTCCCATCTAGATTAGGGAAGCAGGAGGATCCTCTTTTTGGATTTCTCCAGTGACTTTAATACAATCCAGCCCCCTGTTCTCCAGGACAAACTGAGGTAGATGGAAGTGGATCTCTACCTGGTGGACTGGATTTTAGACTACCTTACTGGGAGACCCCAGTATGTCAGGTTAAGGACCACCTCGTGTCTGATACTGTGGTCAGCATCACTGGAGCCCGGTGCTGGTCCCCCTTCACTTTACTCTGTACACCTCAGATTTTGCTACTCGGCGCTGTTTCACATAGAGTTACACTGATGACACACCATTGCTGAATGCATCTGGGATGATGGAGGAGTATGGGAGACTGATGGGGGACTTTGCTGCATGGTGCTACACTGATCACCTTCAGTTCAATACTTCTAAGACAAAAGAGCTGGTCATCCACTTTGGGAGGTCAAGACTATGACCAGTTCTGCTGGAAGGAGCAGTGGTGGAAATTGGGGACTCTTACAAACACCTCGGGCTGTTGCTTAATAATACAGTGGACTGAACAAAATCATCAATAAATGTTTTCAATTACTTTGGTTTTACTTGTAGCTTGTGTCAGGATGTGAAACATAGTAAGAAGAGACTCTCCTCTCATCAAAGCCTGGGAGCAGGTCCTCGTCATGCTAGCTCATATACATCCAACATTCTTCAGTAAGGTTACAAATAAAAATGTTACCGCAAAGCTGTAGCTGGCTCCAAAAAAGCATTAATCCATTGCTGTCTAGCTGTTGTTTCCTTCAGAAATTTGAATAAAAGTTGTTTAGTCTGATAACGTTTGGTGATTTAGCACCATCCCAAAGGCGAGCCGTTTGATAGTTTATTCTATATCCTTGATATCAGACATCAATTTGTTCACTAGTTGCACCATATACAAACTAGCTAACATGTGATCACATTTCATGGGCATTTAAACAAACTAGAAGAACTCATTTGTAACTTCTATCTGTTTTTCAGCAGCTTTCAGCAGCTTCTGCTTTGAACGGAGGTCGTGCTGGAAAGGCCACTTGATCCACAATAGGAGGATGGAATTAATAAATAGTTGGATTTTTATTGCACTACCAAATTAATTGACTAGTATCTGGTGAGACTAGTGGAGGTCAACGTGGGTTCTCTCCGTAGGTTCTCTCCGTTTTAGCATGGGTTCTCTCCGTGTTAGCGTAGGTTCTCCCCTTGTTAGTGTTGGTTCTCCCCGTTTTTGTTTGGGTTCTCGCCGTGTTAGCGTGGGTTTTCCTCGTGTTAGCGTGGGTTCTCTCCGTCTTAGCGTGGGTTCTCTCCATGGGTTCTCCCCGTGTTAGCATGGGTTCTCTCTGTGTTAGCGTGGGTTTTCCTCGTGTTAGCGTGGGTTCTCTCCATGGGTTCTCCCCGTGTTAGCATGGTTTCTCTCCGTGTTAGCGTGGGTTTTCCTCGTGTTAGCGTGGGTTCTCTCCGTGTTAGCGTGGGTTCTCTCCATGGGTTCTCCCCGTGTTAGCATGGGTTCTCTCTGTGTTAGCGTGGGTTTTCCCCGTGTCAGCGTGGGTTCTCCTCATGATAGCGTGGGTTCTCTCCGTGTTAGCGTGTGTACTCTCCGTGTTAGCGTGTGTACTCTCCATGTTAGCGTGGGTTCTCCCCGCTCCAGGCCCCCCTGTGATAGAGCAGTAGATATGAAGGTATTGATGGACAGATGGATGGACGGACAGATGGCTCCCGTCCCGACCTATGGGCCCTTACCCTCACTTACTATGGACCTCCTGATCCCCTATCCACCCCCACTCCCCTGTCTGGATGAAGACCAACCGCTGCATGCTACAAACCTGAACTGTGTTATTCACAATGTAGATGAGCTCATTGATAACAGTCCTATGCACATCTGCCTGTCCGTCCTGGGAGAGGATCTCTCCTTCAATGTGTCTCCATGAGCTTTCTTCCTTTTTTATCCCCACAACTGGGTTTTTTAGGAGTTTTTCCTTACAGAGAAGGAGGCTCTAAGGACAGGGATGTCCTGGCTCTGCTTAGTTTACTGGTTATTGTGAGTCTGATGTGGGATTAACTGTGTGTGAAGTCCTGTGAGACCACTTTGTTGTCATACTGGGCTTCTTTAAATAAAGTTGAATTGAACGGACGGACAGATGGATAGATGAATGGATTGCACTCAATGCAACTAGTTAACTAGTAACCATTTAGATCTTCATTTGTCAACTACTGGTATTTATAGTCTTTTTAAATAACCAGTTAGATTAAACCCTGTTTTAACTAGTTACCTAGTAAACATTTTTTCATAATTAAGCGGTTGTTCTTGTTTAACTCGTAGGCTTTTCGGAATTTATTAATTCTGAAGCAAACTTCAGCCACACCGGATAACTAGCAAAACCAAATAGGGTATTGTCTAGTTAACTAGTGAGTATTTTAAGTTTTACTGGTTAACATTGTCAGATTTGTGAGTGAACCATCCCAGGAAATTTTAAGTTAACAAGTCAGCTATATGAGGCTTAAACTCTGCTCATCATTCGTCAACAAGTATGGCATGTTATATAAATAGTGAGGAGCATAGGTACGTTCTTCAGGTACATGTATGGAACTAGTGAGGCTTCTGGTGTAACCCGTGTGTCACCAGCTGCTGAAAAACACTGATGTGTCTAAAATGCCCATAAAATATGATCACATGTTAACTAGCTTGTGCATGGTGCAAACTAGTGAATATAACAGAAGTTTGTACAAAGGATATGGAATAAATGATCCACGGTCTCGCTATACTTCCTCCTTACTCTGAGCAGTGAAGGTGGTGTTGTCTACGCTACATGAACATGCAAAACCAGGAGGAGATTCCAATCATGGATAACATGTTCCAACATGTAGGACTGCCAGAGAAGCCAAAATGACCAGACATAGCCCCTTTAACTGACAAAAACACAATAAAGGTCCACTAAAAAACACATTTCTAACCTCCTCTCGTGCCTAGGGATGAAAAGACATCCTGAAGCTGTTTTCTGAGAACAATGCCCACTTCTGCCCAGATGTGTGGATTTGTTGGACAACTGGTTCAAACTCTCCACAGCTTTATTTGGATCTAAACTACCAGTTGACAAGATAATCTTCAGGTCTCACTACGCCAGAGCAGATTATTGTTTATATACACTGGTTCTGAGACAACAAGTCACGAAAACACAATCTAACACTGATATGGGATTAAAGTAGGGAACATGATTTTCACTCCATTCTTCTGGGATTAAAAAGCCGACTTCCTTACAGAAAACCCCCAAAGACAGAAAAATCCCTAATGTGAGCGGTCTCTGATAAACAGTTTAGGTCAAACAAAACACTGCTTTTAACCTTTTTTTTTAAACCGTCATACAGAATAAATGTCCCTTCCCTGCTTAACATTCCTCCTCTGTATAATTTCTGTTGATCTTTTCACTTAAACTCCATCCTTCTTGCTTTCTCTGCTTTTCTCTGCAGCTACCATGTGTCTGTTGGTTCAGAAGAGATCACTTCAGGTCCATACCCCACGACATGGCCTTCTCCTTGGCCTGAAACACACAAGCGACAACACACATCATGATTCTATTCTACAGTTATTTAGCACATGCTTTTCTCCAAAGTGACATATGTCAGAGCATAATAAAATAAAATAAAATATGATAAATGTCCGTCAGACGGAGAAAACAATCAGCGCCATTTTGTGTAGATGTGACAGCCATTCTCCAGCTGACAATGACTGATTTCTGCCATTTTACCAGTATAATGAGGCATCCGCTTGCACAATATTCTTTATGTTCTTTGCTTTACTATCTGAACTTTTCCCACTTTCAGCAACAAGAATTGACATAATCAAGAAGAACGTACGAAATGATTCGTGTTCAAAAGTAGAGGAAAACCAAAACAGAGGGTCACGGTGTCTGGAAGGTGTTAGGAGGTATGTTCAGGTTATTAGGGATTGTAAAAGCAGTATGGGATGCAGAACCTTCAGTTATTCAACCTCTTTCTGATGAACTAGCTCTCAGTTTGCCTCCAGGAAGCAGAGCCCCTCTTTACCGGAAGATTAAACTTACTTTCTTTTTGACAAAGCTTATTTATGGGTCTTGCTTGGTGACCTTTATTCAGCCCTTTAGTTCTGCTGCTACAGGCAGAGGCTGCTGAGAAATGTCCCATAATGCACTGGGCTCTTGTTTGCTCTCGCCATGTAGAAATGTCTGACACTGTTGTCAAAGGACTAGTTGTGTATTCTTCATACAAAGTTTGCCATGTTTTCTAGCAGTTCTTCTAGTTTTCTGATGCTACTTTTAATCTTAAAGTGGCTCCATTATGACCATTTCAGGCTAAATTATTGTCTTATGTGTAAAAAAAGTATGAATGAATATAAAACCTCTTTATTTATGCCACATTGTGCAAGCTGAAAGAGAATGCGCTGCCTCTGATTAGTCAGCTGCCGATACATCAGCTGTTTCATCATAGAACTAGAACTAGTAAACATGCAGCTGTATGTGTTGTGGTCCGAACCAGACCCAGAAAACAAAAGTGAACTCATAGATGCAGCAGGATGTAGTTGCTATGTTCATGTGGCTGCCTAGGTGTTTTTAGCCACATGAAACTGAGACTGTGTCTCAATCAGCACCGCTGCAGTATTGTTGGCAGGAAACAATACAATACGGTGTAGATGTGAAGTTATTTACCTACAGGTTCTCATGTAAACTGCTGCTCGCTACATATCCAATCGTTTGTTTGAGAATGTGGTAACAGATCCATATAGTTAGCTTATGTACCTGTTAGCAGTTTTTAGCTGTGTAGTGGACACACAATAATCATGTTGACATGAAACAGAATCATCTAACCAGCTGTACGTCACTACCAGAAAGCATTCGGTGTCTCTTTTGAAACAGCACACTCACAGATTGATTCCAGATTTTTCCTGTGAAATAACTAAAAGTAGAATATAAGTGATGAAGGGATATAAAACTGAGTCTCTACAGCATTTGTCTTTCAAACTGTTTGAATGATCTTTAAACTATTTTATTGAGGTCAGCTCTGCTTTCAGATCCTGACAGCAGACACCCAGACATACTGAATGGCAACTTCCACAGATGGTGTGTTTGGGAGAAGCATGAAAGTACAGACACACCAGCAGCAGGGATCTGTACTAAATATCTACTTTGATGAGATTACCCAGAAAATACAATAATCAATTCACTGCGTTGGGCAGTGCTGGGAGCAAAGTTCATGTAAAGGTACTGTCTCCTGTTGAAGGCTGTACGAACCATGTGACTGCTCTTAGGAATGGCTCTGAACTGGATCACACTGGTTGATTTATTTGTCTGTTTTCATGATAATATAAAAAGAAGAGGTAAATTAGACTGAATTGAAGGATAAATCGTTTCTATTCAAATCGAACATTACAGTACAGCTTTGCATGGGTTCACTCACTTTGAGAGACGGCCGAGGGGGTCGAACTGGTCGCACCGACTCTGCTACTGGGAATTCTCGCCTTCTTGCCAGGGGTTCCAGATCATCAGCCACATCAGGACAACTCACATATCCTCCAGCACCAAACACTGATCCTAAGTCATCTTCTAACAAGTTGTCAAACCTTGGGGCAGGGGAGATATTGAAGTCCTGGTTGGCTGACGTGCTACTGGAGGCCATATTGGGAGGGTTACTGGTGGTGTTTGTGGCAGCATGGACCTCCAGTCTTTCTGGCTCTTCAGATACCACATCACTGTCTGAACTGTTATTGGTGGAATCTGGTTCAATGATGTGCTGATTGTTGGTTGCTTCAGGTTTGCTTTCCTTACTCAACAAGCTGAGCACCTCCTGGTTGCCATGGCCACATAAATCTACCAGTTCCCGGTTTTCATTACACTTAAAATCCTGGAGTTCCTGCTTATCTTGGTTATTGGAAACAATAACTTCCCAATTTCCTTTACTCCAAAAATCCAGTAATTCCTGGTTTCCATGTTGATCTAAGTCCAGGACTTCCTGGTTTTCATGGTGGGAGAAGTCCAGTAGTTCCTGGCCACTGTGGCTAAACGGCTCCGGCACCTCTTGGTTTTCATATTTACAAGGTTCCAGTACCTCATCAGAACAGGGATCCACTATCTCTTGGTTATCACGACTAACAAAATCAAGGAGTTCTTGGTTTTCTTGATAAACCAGCTCCCTGTTGTCAAGGTCAGATGGTTGAAGCATTTTCCAGTCTCTGCTCTTACTGGAGTTTGGTCGCTCCTGGAAATTTGTGTCAAAATGTTGCAGCACCTCTTGGTTTTCATGGTCCCGTAGTTGCATCTTTGCATGCTTGTTATAGTTGGAGCTGTCTGTTTCCTCACTGTCGTTAGAGGTACAAAGGCCCAAAACTCCAAGGTTATGCTGGTCAGAAAAGTCCAACACCTCCTGGTTCTCCTCCTCACCACTGAGCTTAAAGCCATAGGGGTCAGAGTCACATGCCATCTGAGAGGCAGTGATGTCAAACCCGTAAAGATCAAAGTTCAGTTCATGTGGCTGAGAAGAGGAGGGTTCAGTGTCAAAGCTCAGAACATTTTCTGCAGGTTCTGGACTCAGTTCAGCTTCATCTGGGTCGAGAAGGGTGTGGTTTGAATGCTCTGGACTGAGTTTAAACCCATATGGGTCACAAGAGGACTGACTGGCAGGTTCATAACCCAATTCAAAGCTACTTTGAGATGAGTCAAGCTGGACAACAATCTTCTGGGAATCCAGCATGTCCTGAGAGGTTTGGGGTTCCTCTTTCACGTTTCCAGCCCAGTTGGCTGCTTTGCTTGAAGTGGTGAGAAAATGGTGAGGAAGAACTGGCTCTGTGCCACCTGCTTCAAAGAGGACATGGTCTTTGTGCTCAGGTATGGTCGGAGCTGAACCAGATGTCAGACCTGAGGGGAAAAGCATACAATGAAAGTATAAAGTGCTCGTTTTGGGCCTAGTTATGTGTGAATATCTCAGACACAATAAGCTGGCAGCATGCAGTCTTCAAAAACTAAGCTATGAGCTGATAGAATGCAAGCTGTGACAGAACAAAGCAAAAGAACAAGCAGAACCAGGTTAAGTCAGACGTGTTGCATTCAGGGAAACTGCTATGACTGTACCTTCCTGAAGTCTTGTCCCTGTGGAAGCTGGAAATCCCAAACTTCGTACTCCTGTGTCAGAGGGTGGAGAGACTGGGCCAAGATCAAGCTCATACCCGTTAGGGTCCGACTCCACAGAGTGCTGAGTCTGGGATCTCCAGCCCAGGATCAGCTCTGGACCCAGCTCATCAGAGGAACTCTGGATTGGCTTAAAGCCGCAGGAATCATGACTCAAAGCAACGACATCCAGATCCTCTCTGCTGTAGCTAATCTCTATGTCACTGCCTTCATCTGGAAATTCTGACTCAAAGCACTGAGTTCCTGTGGAAGCTTTGTTCTCAGCACAAGAAAGACTGGTGTCAGCGTCCTCGCCAGCTTTTCCTTCTTCCTCCTCTGCCCCTGGGAAAAAGTCATCAGCTGCAAATGGGTCACTGCCTTTGAAAGGATCTGAAGCAAATCCATCTGGAAGGCAAATAATTGCATAACGACTAAAAACCGGACACAATTATTATTATTATTACTGTTATAGATCAGTACTTACTGGAGTCTGCTTTAGGGAAGAGGTCCTCATTGAAGAGATCATCTAAAAATCATAAATAATCATCATAAATATGAATAAAATACAACATATAAGTTTTGTGATAAAAATGTGGACATTGAATGAGAAGTGCAGTAAATCAGAGAAATGGTAAAGTTAAAGATATTTACTCATTTTATTACGGTGACCGGGAAGTGCAATTCGAGTTTACATCCACTGAAACACTTTTACATTTTCGCGATGCAAATATACATGTAGTGAAACACTTACAAAGATATGACCCAGAAGTGTTATCATTGGGATGTGGGAGCAAGACTGTGCAAACATGAAACTACTCGGTAGCAGAGTCAAATCAGAGATGTTTTGCCTGTTTTGTGGAGTGTACTTCCTAGTTCTAGGACGATTTTGGGATGATTGTGGACACAGCTTGGACTTTCTCTGCGATGTGGAGGAGACCATTATTATGGGCAGGGAGCCCCGCCCCCATCTGTAGCCCCGCCCCCCAGCTGTGGACACAAGCTGCATGAACCGGTTCTCATCTCTGGCCCAGTAGAGAGTTGTTGCCTGGATTGAACCAGTTTTGAGAACCAGAAGACGGTGCTTAGGCAGTGGAAAAAGTCTAATCTGGCTCTTGCTCTGAACCAGTAAAGGAACCAGTAAAGGAACCAGCTTGGTCAAAAAAACACCCTTACTGACATATTGACACAACCCAGTCTCCTCATCCCCCCACCCTCCTACACCTAAATCTTCCTTCTCTCCACCCACCCAACCACACTGCCTCCCCAATACACATACCATCCACCCCACCACCACATACCAGACACCTCCCCCCTTCCTTTCTACACTCCCACACACACTCAAACATACCCACCTACTCGTGCACACCCATCTCGTCCTCATTATTTTCATCCACCTTGGGCAGTTCCTACCATTGCCACATGTGCTGTCAATTGGGATAAAGCTGAAGTGCACTGTAAGTTGGCTAAAACCTACACTACTCTACATTCATGTTGAGGACACTGGACACATCAATCAAAAGGACGTGCCCGTAATAATTCCAAATTTCAAGATCAAATAAGAAAGAGTTAGAAATAAATTCACCCCCTTTCAGTTGTCACGGAGGTAAAATCATACTAGCCTGTAAACATGTTTGTTTCTGTTGTTACGTTGGACTCTTTAACATGGGAGTGTATGAAGATTTGCTGTTTTTACCTAGTGGATGAGAGGTGAACTAAAATTTTTGACACATTAACATAGGCTTTGGTTTCGTGCTTAGTATATGGTCATAAATAACAAGGTTACAAGGTCCATGTGTTAGCATTACTAACTGACCCAAGTATAGTATTTTATCCTCAGATGCAGCTGCATCCATAAACCAATGACATTAACAAAGATGGACAAGAAAAGAGTGTCAAACACCTTGGCCTCTTGTGTGTGAAGTTACCTGGGAAATAAGCTATTAACTATTATGTCATGATTACTATTTTACGTGGGTTGATGTAGAATTTCCCTTTTCTAATTAATTAATACACAAAATTTTTCATAATTTACCTTAATGGGGTGATTCATTCTTTGGGTGCATCATACTTACACAAACAGCATTTTAATGGGGTAATCTACACAGTGATCTTCGTGGATATATTAATCCAATTGTTTTGATGGATGGCTTCTCAGTTTTACCTCTAAATTTTGACATTTTAGGAATTTCTATTTTTGTGTAAATATATGTTATAAATTCAGTCTGGAGTATTTTATTATTACATGATGTGTAAATATTACCAGTCAGTGACATTGTCAAAATGTTTACCTGCAGCATACTTTAATTGGATAAAATAAATATATAGTTAAATCATTCTGCATTGGTAGGCTGCATAAGGGAAAGTATGTTTATTGGGTAAATTATGAAAACAGGACTATGTACAGATCATCCTCAACATGTGAATTATTGGTCTTAAAAAGTAAGTTATTAAATACTTTTGATTGCACAGAACTGTTTATTGGTTTTCTGTTCTGACAGACTTGCAAAGATTGGCAGATAAAGCGTTAGTGTGTTTTGAAAGAGCACCAATTCCATTTGGATCTGCATCAATATTGTCATGGTTTCTGGTCTGACTCCCTGACTCATGCTTTATTTGGGCGTGCTTCCTGCTGACTCTCGTTGCTTTCAATTAACACAATAAGTTTCACCTGTTCCACTCCTCTCTTAAGGAGCATGCCACCCTCAGTTCTCTGCCAGCACGACGCGTGCGGATAGATGAGTTTACCGGTCGTGACCGCGCGGTTAAAATTCAAGCGTGGCGAGAAAAGCTATCGAGGGGCTATGCGGAGGGAGCTGCTTGGTAGGAGTGAAAGTTCACTCATCTTCCAAGAGTTTGTGGATTTTCTGGTTGTGGTTCGACAACACAGTAGAGTGTTTGGTTGGCGGCTGGCATAAACTGGTCTGTGACTGGACCAGGATGACGACTCAGGTAGGAACGGACAATGAGGACGAAATGGATTTAATTGACTGGACTCCGGTTAGTGGGAGAAGACAACGTGGGGTTGGAAGTGGAAGGGAAGGTGGATCAATAAGTCAATCTGGTAAAAGAGGTCTAGAAGAGAGTAGTGCCGAGGAGGAAGACAGAGTTGTTAGGAGGAAACTGGTGAGGGAACCGGTGGAGTTCAAAGTGATTCTTAAATTTAGAGAAGGAGAGAGGTTCAATGCTAGCCCGATAACATTGTCGGCTGCGATTAAAAGAAAGGTAGGTGATCTGGAAGTGGCAAAGACTTTAAGAGATGGGAGTCTGCTACTAGTATGCAAATCTAAAGAACAGAAGAAGAAAGCGATGCGGATAGAGAGTATTTGCAACAGAGCAGTGGCTGACAGAAAGGTTGTTGGTGAAAATAAAGTGTCAAGGGGAATTATCACAGGGATCCCTATTGGTGAAGATTTAGGAAAGCTCAAACAGAATGTAGTAGGTGGCGCAGTAGATACGGTAAGGAGACTCCTGAGGTCTGTAGATGGACAGAGGGTTGATAGTATGTCTGTTTTGTTGGAGTTTAAAGGACATGTCCTTCCTGATCGTGTAATGGTCGGATGTATGAGTTATCCTGTGAGGGTGTATGTTTCGCCTCCACTCCGCTGTTACAAGTGTCAAAGATATGGTCACATTGCAGCAATGTGTAATGGACATCAGAGATGTCCTAGATGTGGTGATAATCATACATTTGAGGAATGTCGTAATGTGGCTGTGAAGAAATGTTGTAATTGCGGTGGTGAACATACTGTAGCATTTGGGGGGTGTGAAGTGCGGAAAAGGGCAGATGAAATTCAGCAGGTGAAAACGCAAAATAATATTACTTATGCTGAAGCTGTGAAGAAGGTGCGAGATCAGAGTGTGGGACGACGTGTGGGACAAAGTGTGGAACAGGGAACTGGTGTGAGAGAGGTGAGGGAGGACAGTGTGTCGGCTAAGAGAGATGATCCTGTTCTGTCTGTGGAGAAGTTAATTTTGTTTGTCACATATGTCATCAACCGTACTAACCAGACTAAACACAAGACTGAAAAAATTAAAATAATAGTAAAAGGTGCAGAGAAGTTTTTGGGCATTAAAGGGATGTCTTGGGAAAACATTAACAGAAAATTGGAGGAAG
>JBAMIG010000008.1:1243386-1255384 GCA_037177335.1 Kiunga ballochi
TGATCTCAATTTCAATCAAAATAATCGTGATTATCATTTTTGTCATAATCGAGCAGCCCTACTATTTGTATCAATTTATCAGTTTTTATTGACAATATAACTAAATCATGGGAACCTGCATAAACCTGTATTGTGTGCTGGGGTTGTGGTAAGGTTTTTTAGCAAACGAATGTATGGGAAATGGCTACCTTTAGCTAGTTAGCTTAGTGCTACTGCAGCAGATGAGTCAGTGGAGGTCGAACATACATTATAGAGCTTTATTCTAGTTGACGAGTCTTCTAAAAGTTATATATGTTTTACTTTACTGTCTGTTGTTGCAAAAGAATGGAGATGACAGAGACGTTCAGGGACCTCATTTATTAAGCTTTGTGTTGAATCTATATTTAATTTGACTTAAACAAAAAGAAACAAGAAAAAAAACTCTGCTTACGAAAAATACCGCTTTATAAATCACACTTTGCTGAAAATATTGTGCAGGTGAATTTGGTTTACTTCCCCGTCCCTCTTTCTACCATATACGCTCAGTGCAAAGCAGCTCATAAATATGTCGGCTTATGAATTAACAAGCGTGTGCTGTGTTTTATATGAATTATGGCCACTGAGAGGACAGATAGACGTGACTTTTCACAGGTTGAAGTTGTTGGTGAAGTGGAGATATTAAAGAGATCCTGTTTGCAGGTCAAAGTTGTGGCGTAACAAACAAAATGAAGGTTACTGAATGGCGGCACGTTGCTGCTGCGGTAAGCGGTGACAGTGTGAAGAAGAGGGCCAAAAATGACAAAAACATGGTGTGATCTCAAAGTGGAAGCAAAAATGCAGATGGGTTGCTCTACAATAACATATGAGTGTGGACCACATCACATCCATGGAGCAGCTTCTGCCTGCAGCTTGTCCTCCACACTGCAGTGCAGCAGGATGGTCCAGATACACAAACTGGTTCTGACTGGGATCACAAGGTTCTGGCAGGTCACATAGATGTGAGAGCAAAGCTCTCTGGAATCTAAATCTGCTTATCAGGAGTTACGGACGCTCATGATGTACAACCCTCTGAATCTGATATGTGATTGAACGCTTTAAGTGCAGGGGTCTTGACGTTTACCGTGATGACAACTAAATGGGTGACGGGGTCCATTTTTCTGCTTTCTGGTGGTTTTTGAACTGTTAAAATGTTATACGGTTCAGATGTTGTGACCATATGTAGTGTGCATGTCACTTCCTGTCGGCGCCAACAGGTCTGTCTTAAGAGGGTTAAAGTCTTCAAGTAGCACAAGCTCCTCCGCTATGAAGCATGACGTGTGTCACTGCAATATTTATCTGCTGACAGTAATTACAACATAAACACCATAGCAACACTTTATTTAGTATGAACATACTGAGCGCTGGTGCTTAAATATGTATTTATGGAGTTAATACCAGTTTCGGTTTGTGTGATAACAATGATACAAAGTCTGATGTGAATGATAACAAACATGGTTTATTGTGGATTCCATGTTTTATCTTATCCACTGTGCTGCCAGATTTTTCTTTCTACAATGTTACCAAGCAGCGGTACACGTTTTTCCATTAAGTTTATTTTTATACATCCCAAACTTTGCTTACTTTACTTATGCCACTGTCAGACCTGTTTGTGTGTAAACAAGCTTTATAAATCAGGTCATTAAAAAAAACAGCATTAAATGATGGTTTAGCTTGTCATCAGATTTCTGGAGTACTGGAGGTTAATAAGAATAAATCAAAAGTATTTAGTCATCGAATTTATATTTGATTCTATTTTGGTCCACGGAACAATATTATATTAATATCCCAAATAATTGATCACATTAATTTTTATGCATAATAAAATTAAAAAAGCAACTTTTATCATGTAACTTTATTATTCCTGAGCTCAAGTACTTAAATTAAATTATTTTTAAGTTAAAAATATAAATAAAAACAAAAAATTGGGCAGCATCTGGGAGGCCCTAACATTATGTCACAATAAAGTGGTACTGCAAAATGTTCTTATTGTGCTAATTCTGCCATCTTGCATCCTGTCTCGTCTCTGAGCTCTCTCTAAGCAGTAAAAGTCAGTCTGATAATTACTCTAGTCTTATCTCAGATCGGAAACTAACGTCAACATGTTTTTTGAACATTAAGGGAGAAATTTACAAATGTGTATCCTCTGACTGCACTCTGTAGAGATATCATAGTCCTGACTGCACACAGCCCTTTGTCTTAAGCACAGAGCTCTCTGAATTGGGTTCTGTTGGACGGTTGCTTTTAGCCCTTTCTGTATGCCATTAGCAGTCCCTATGTTTTCTGATGTTCTGCCTGTCCTTTTAATGATGCTGCTCCCCATGCCTTCTCAATTCCCCTCGGGGATAAATAAAGTGTTGGACTGAATGGAATATCTGTAATTGGCAAAAAGCACAGAAAGAGATATTGAAATGTAGATCTTAGCATTGCTGTGGTGATTTTGCAGCCTGTGATACTGCAGTACAAACCCCATACTGGGTAATGATCGCTGTGATTGCTGGAAAATTCCTCATATTTGTGGGTTTTTAATAAAAATGTTTCATTTGTTCAAATAGAGAAAGTGATCAAATTTACAGGAGTTTATTATGAAATCACACAACTAGGAGAGTAGGCGATAATAGATAATAGCAAAGTGACTGAGAAAACAGGCTTTTTTTAAAGATCAAAAGGAGTTTAGTCAAACGTGTCAAGAGTTTAGTTAATGGTTTGTAAATCCCTTTACTGGTTTGCCCTCCATGTTAGCTTCTGCTAAATTAAAGCTCATGTGTTGCTAATCCGTGTGTGCTCGCTTTACTCGTTAGGAATTGAGCTCGTTTATACGTGAACTCATGTTTTAGCGTCATTGTCACTGTGTCACAATGTCCACATGATGACCTATATAGTGGGGTGTCCAAATGTCCAGACAGAAAAAAGTAGCGCATTCAAAATTACCCACAATGCATTTTGAAAAGTTGTGGCATCGATGGTCACGAGAAGTGTCATAGACCACAATGCATTGTGGGAAGAAGCTTGAAGTGAGATGAGCACGACTGCAGGTCAAAAGAAATAAGGACCATTCAGTTTTATTGATACAACACAGAAATAATAAAATGAAAAACAATCTTTTCCCATCATCACATGGGTCGTGGTTGCTGCGGTAACGGCTGGTCCTCACGCTATCTGCTATCAGGAGAAAAAAAGCTTCATTCAAATCAAACTTTATCGCCTGCTATTTAGTGAATCTGTACATAATGAGTGGTTAGGGAAAAGTATGGACTTTCAGACACAGCCTGGGACTGTTTAGTAATCTTTATGATGAGGACTGGGCTTCTATTAGGAATTAAGGCCATGATGGACGGGAACATTAAGCCATGGTTTGTTTTTCTACTGAGCACAATGATGCTATAAAGAAACTGAAACGTGTAGAGGAGCAGAAACCCTGCTGGAGAAGGAGTCCTAATCGTCCTTCCACACATAAAGAAGTTGTAGATTTCCCATTCTCTCCGTGTTTTCGCCTGCTTTGCTGCTTCAAACAGCAGCAACTGTGATTGTTTGAGTGAATAAAGGACACAACACTAAGACATTTACAAAACTAGCTTCAGCCCTAAAACACATCCATCCATTTCTACTGCTTATTCCCTGAACCGGGTTGCTGCTCGGGAATTAGCAGGTCAGAGGCAGGTACACCCTGGACAGGTCGCTGGCCAATCACAGAGCACCACATTATTAATCAGAATAAATAAATATAAAACAAAATGACAATCAGGAAGTACACTTTGTATAAACCATTCCACTAGAATAAAACCAATAAGACATCATGTATTTTCCATACAGCCTCTCCAAGTCAGGGTCAGATGTAATGTAAAAATGTAATGACGGTTGTAAATAACACTTGAAGGTGGAAGCTGCATGTAACATGGGATGGTGCTGAAAGGATTTCACAGCATCATAAGCCTGCATCACACCTGGTATCACTTTTTACTTTACTGGTTTTAGTTTGAACCTTTTATTATATTTTACACTCCTGTGTTTATCATGGGGGTCCCACTGGGTCCTGCACTCCATCCCCGTAGAACACGACGGGACCCCGACAGCCGTGATCTTGCTGATTCCTGCGGTGGCGTCTGCGGTTGTTACGGGTGGGATGGAAAGTTTTATTTACTCACTTCAGCATTGAGACACATGTTTATTATGCTTCATTTTCTCAGTTTTTTATACCTAAATTCAGTTAAGAGACAGAAAACTGGGGCTAGAGTTCTCGTTTATGTATAAATAAAATGGGATTTAATTAGCTTTTTTTCCTCCTCTGTTGGTATTAGTACAGAATTTTTATGTTTGCAACGACCTCGTTGCAAGCATTACACCAGAATGACACAACACTGTGTTTTTATCTTCAGAAATAATCACAGAATGACCCTTAATAGCTCTGGTTGTGAATACTTTTAATGGATTTGCTGTATTTGCTGGTAATGGCTCTGCTTCCTCTGGTGCTGACCATACTGCCTTTGCCTATTCTAGTTGCGAGTCCCTTCAGTGGTGCTGATTTAGAGCGACATGTGCTGCTTTGACAGTGTAAGGTCAAGCCCCCGGGCGCTTCTCACCATGTTAAATGACAAACACTGTCTTTCCCAGATCGCCGTCACAGGAACACTGTGGACTGTGACACTGACCGGCGCACTCAGACTGCCGGTCAGGGACACAAGCACCACCTTCAACCAAACATGCAAACACACAAACACAAGCCTGACAGCGCTGTCTCTGCGGCCTGTCAGAGCTCACGCCGGGCTGCCGGAGCTTTTGTGTTTGAGGCTGTGTGTTGCACAAGAGCGACTCGGGCTTTCAATGAGCGGCAGCTTGGACTCAGCGTGGGTCTTAGATGGGTGTCCAATTAGAGGAGCCTCCACTCTGAACTCCGGCTGCCTAATTAGAAAAGACCGAGTGAATGAAACCCAGCTCAGGGCTGAGGAACTGAACCCTAAAGGATCGGCAGCTTATTTTAGCTTTTAGTTTTAACTGTAAAGCATGAATCGTCTGAGAGGCTCTTTAAGCTTCTTTGAGCTCGACTTTCTGCAGGAAGCTGAGATGCTTAGATGCTAAAGTTATTGAAAAATAGCCGTCTTAATATTGTTATATTAGTAAATGTATCATGTATGCATAGAAATACCAGACAGAAAATACTAATTTCATCTATAATATGTTTGTTTTACAGGTCTAAAAATACAAATGCTTTTATTTTTGCATCAATAAGAAAATGCAAGTCAAATAAAGACATATTTAACCAGTTAGGAAAAAATAAAACAGATACATTTTACAAGTGCAAAACAGGAATGTTTGTATCAAGAACGTCAAGAACCAATCAGATTTCTCTAATCCTTAAATAAGCTTAACCCGCACAAATGTTCTGACTTGCTTTTCTGATTCCGACTGAAGCCTGTTTGCTGGAAATACACGCTTACTGTAGGTCATTGTGAAAGCACAAACTAAATCCAATCAAAGAAGAAGACTTGGTCCGCATATGGACACAGGTCGGGACGGGAGAAATGTCTCCGATGTGGAAGGTTAATGTTCGCATCATGCTACAATGTGCTGCAGCTCCATGTGTAGCAGTCATTCTGCATCAACCAATAGATGCAGTGCAGTGCAACAGGTCTGATTTGGTGCAGCTTCAACATAATCCGCCCTTCAGCCGAGTCCCCGGTCCAGCAGTCCATCCTGGTGGGAATGAACAAAGTTTACTTGTATTTACTCATTGGAAAAAAAACCGACTCGTACTTTCAGACTGGAAGAATTCATTCATTCATTGTGTTGCCTTTAATTTGTACCCATGCTTTTAAAAAAACAGGACACACAAGTTACAGAAACAATGAACCAAGTTCCATGCAAGTCCAACTAAAGAGCACCATTTTACTACAAAGCATGCATAGAGGCTCTAAAACCTGTGTTCCCAATCATAGACCTACACACTCATATAGAATGTCATAAAAATAGATTTACTAGCTTCACAGTAGCAATACCAAGGCTTAGCTTGTGCACAAGACTTTGTATTCCTTTTATCAGCAAACGCTTGTTTTCATGCATATTCCTCGCTTCTTAGAGCTTATTTGAGCCATGCTTTCATTGCCTTCTTAAAAATATATGAACTGTTTCTTTCACCATGATGCCAGCGCTGCAGAGGGAGCATGACTGAAGCCTCACTTATGTGTTTTTTAAAACTCTGCCTGCTCACCTTCTTCAAAAACACCTACGTGCATGTGTGTGTGTGTGTTCCAGCCATCCCCTCAGCGCCTTGCAACGTTATATCCAGCGTGAACGAGACCTCGCTGTCCTTGGAGTGGGAGGAGCCCGAGGACACGGGTGGACGGAGCGACCTGGTCTACAACGTGGTGTGTAAGAAGTGCCTGCGTGACCGCAGCCCGTGCACGCGCTGTGACGACAACGTGGACATCGCCCCGCGTAGGCTCGGACTGAGGCAGAGGAAGGTGGTGGTGAGGAACCTGCAGGCTCACACCCGCTACAGCTTCGAGGTCCAGGCTGTCAACGGGGTCTCTGGGAAAAACCTCTCCTCGCTCAGTTACTCGACTGTCAACATCACCACCAACCAGGCTGGTTAGTAGACATGCCAGTGACACTGGATCCGTCCACAAGTTCATTCATAGAGCAGCTCCTATCAATACCACTTAACATTAGGTTGGAACATGCTAGTTAGCAGAGCCTGCACTCAGTCAGTGTCAGTGCATGTCCTAATGGGTTTAAAGGTTCTAACTCAAGCAGTAAACGCTGTAGAAGATGTTCATTTAGAGCGACAGATGGACAAACCCTCTGCTTGAAACTTGCTTTTCTGGGAAAGGCAGATAAATTCTCCTTTATATCTGCACTGTCAGCACTCAGCCGACTAAGCAGCCTCTTATCATACATCAATGACAATGTCACTGCTCAACGTGGCCACCTAATATATGCAACGTCATCATCAGCACCTCGCACAGACTGCAATTACTCTCCCAGTTAACCGGCACTTAATCCACCTTCCTGCAGTTTATGGACCCGGCACAGTGACTGTCAACTGAGTCACTTTCAGGCCTCATAAATCAATAAAGCGCAGAGCGGTGAAGGTGAATCATCTGCTGTTTTCCTTAAACCAATCCAGCTGGGAAATTTGAATAATCATTTTCTCACTGGGATAGTTTGTTATTTTAAAACAGAAAATCTTGCCAGTTGCTTTTAATAAACCATGTTTTCTGATGTTCACCGTCAGCGCCGTCTGCTGTGCCCACGGTTCATCTGATGCGCTCCACCTCTGACACGCTCAGCCTGTCATGGCTACCTCCTGAGAAGCCCAACGGGGTCATCCTCGACTATGAGATTAAATACCAGGAGAGGGTAAGCTTTGACTTATGCATATACGTCACATTTGCAGAGATTTAAATGGATGCAGATTTAACTCGTATGGATGTGGGGGGATGGAGACTTGTTCAGTGCACGATATGTGCTGGTCAGACTCTGCTGATAATGTGTGCATATTGCATCATTAGCACTGATTATCTTAGTCATAACCTTAATAATTGCAATCAAATGAGATCTTCTGACTGTAATCAGCTGTAATTTCACAAGTTATTAGATTTTGCAAACAGAACACACAGAATTTTACAAGTATTTCATACTGACATCATATTTTCATAATGCAAATACTACAGTTACTCAGGTTGTATAGCCTACACACTGTAGTTTGCATGCATTTGAATTGCTGGATTGATTCACAGTATATTGTTGCAAAAGTCCAGCTCGTGCTTATAGCTCACAGACTTAAATTACTTAAACTGAACTTTTTTCTGAAGATTAACAAACAAAATGTCTGGAAAAAACTTACAGATTTTCCAAACTTATTAAAAATTCAACAGTAATAAACCCACTACTGAACAGTGTTTTGCATCGATTCTATCTGACTTTTGCATATATTTAATTTTTTTCCACACAGACAACTTGTTATGAGAGCTGCCTTAAACCTTGATTTTACAAGATTATTAATATGGATACATTTTTGCTGTCTATTGCATCAAAAGGCATTTTGCTATTTGAACAGTTTCTGTTAAGCGTTAGCTTAATGAACTGAGAGCTTTGGCTAACATAAGTGGTAAATCTATATTTGTTTTGAGAGTTTTGACTGCAAATCAAATAAAAAGTGTGTAATAATTACTTTAACTTATTTATACAAAGTAAATATTTAGTCTTTTTAAGCTAACTCATTGTTTACGATTACATCAGCAGTATGACAGTATGCTAGCAGCTAATAAAATGACTTGTAGCTACCAGAAGACATGAGTTGTTGTAAAAAGATATAAATAATAAATAATAAAAAAAAAAACAAAATAAAAATAATTATTAGTTATTGTTGACTATTTTAGTCATAGCTACACGCTAAGAATTAAGCTACATTATAGTGAACATGAAGCTAAGTTACACTTAGCTACATCCTGAGCCAGGAGCCATTTTAAATAGCAATTTTAGCTAATCCAGCCACAAGAATGTGAGCGTAAAGTTATACTCTTTTATTATCTCAGTTTGACGAGATGTTGGTAGATGTTGTCTGTTTTAGCTAAAAAAAAATCTTCCAGTTTGATAAAGAAAACAGACAAAATAAGGGGAATGAAAGTGGCCTTACTGGGAGTGCTTTGAACTGCTAATCCAAGAATACATTGCTTAGTAATTAGCATGTTCGCCCCAGCTGCCCTTACAAAAGATGTTTATTTCAATGGGATTTTAAAAAAGTTTTAATAATGTGTAAATTAAAAGATCTGCTCAATAAAATAAATAAATTAATTAATAAAAACTAGACTAATTAAAATATTCTCAAATGCTTTTATGGATGTCTGTTTAATGTAGTCATGTTTATTTTTAATCATTATATTCATAACCAAGATGTTAATAATCAAATCTATTAAAAGTTTGATATGCTGAAAATGACCCATCAGGGGAAGGGCTTCCCTGCCATTTTAATTCAGCCTCTTTGCATCAAAGTGAAGGAGGAAACGTAATAAACAACAAATATATGATGCATGATTTTAACTTCAGAGTTCCCGTCCAGCAGGTTATAGATGTTTTCCTTATTAAACATAGCTGATACACATGAAACAGCCTGTTCAGGTCTGTACATGACTATTAATGACTCATTACTCTGATTCAGGAGTTTTAAAGCAGGAAATTACCTAAAAGCTGAACTGACTGTAAAATTACATTTATGGTCTAAAAACATCTGCAGGACGGATTCTGTCGATGCTCGATGGCCCGTATTATCCATAAAACATATAACGCTTCATTTCTAAATGAATGACTGTGCTCCTAACTCATTTTTATCATTCTTTAATGTTAACCGAGGACCGAAGCAATGGATCCTCCGGCCTGAAAACCACAAAGACATAGCTGCACTGCTGTTTTTCATTCATCTTTTGCTTTACGTCAGGGCCAAGGGATGTCTCACACCGTAACATCTCAGCACAGCACCGCCAAGGTGGAAGGGTTAAGATCAGCCACACCGTACGTGGTGCAGGTCAGAGCCCGTACGGTTGCCGGATACGGACGCTACAGCAACCCCATGGACTTCAGCACCAGCTTACACAGTACGAACACACTCTCCGCTGCTTCCTGCAGCCTGATGATCTGCTGGTTTTCTTAATGACGGTTCAGGCTTAATAGCTTTTATGAGCAGCCATTACACATGCAGCACACGCTGCCCTGTGAGCGCTCCTCTGTTATTTATTCATTTGCCTGTGTGTGTTACGGCCCAGGTGACCCTCAGAAATCAGTGCAGGACCAGCTGCCTCTCATCATCGGCTCAGCGTCTGCAGGCCTGGTGGTCATTGTAGCCCTGGTGGTCATCGCTGTAGTCTGCCTGAAGTAAGATTTTCCCACACAACCTGAAGTACACGTTTCGCTTTGTTTACCGCGCTTTGATCCTCAATGCTTTTGCTGCTTTAACACCAAAAGAAGAGCCCTCTGAGTCTGTTACTAGTTGGATTTGCTGTACCTGGGAAGAGCCAGCCTGATTATGTGAATGTGACTCTGTTCATGTGCTGCTTGTTTACAGGAAGCAACGCAGCGGGTCGGAGCTGGAGTACACGGAGAAACTGCAGCAGTACAGTGAGTTTGTGTGTTCAGCTTAAAAACACTCTCCTCTGTGCTCTTACAGTCATGCTGCTACAGTTAACCAACTGATTTAATCAATTATCCAATCACCTGTTTGAGTCAGGGGAACATTTCCCTCTGCCAGCTAATAAATTAGGACACGCAGATCCGAGCTCGGGTAAAACATTAGAAAGCGGAAACGACAAGCGATCACACAAAGTTATTTTTTAATACTATTTAATATCAAAAACAATCCACATATGTTAAACATGGTCCCATTATATGAATTCATTCCCAGTTACCGTCAGAATAAACACGTGAAAGGATGTTTTTACTATTCTGTTTTCTGATGAATGGCTGCTTGCAGATTTTGATTTAATAATTGCAGCTGTGTGAATTAGCCTGGAGGCTGCTCCCATCACATGATCTGCAGTGTGTCCCTGTGAATCAGGCTTTCACACCCAGCTTTAAACGCCTGAATGAACACATACAGTAACATGCATTGCTTAAAACATCATTTTGGTTGCATATCGTTACGGTCACAGATTTTAGGGCTATGATTATATGCATAGAAATAATCATATTAAGCAGATTATGGATCAGATGCTGACATTCAGTCAGTTTAACCTGAATTTGTTCACTTGTTTAGCTAACAGTGTTTGCCCGCCTGGCTGGTGGAACCTGTATCTGAATGGACATGTGTGTAAAAATGGAAATCCTCTTTCTCTTGTTTCTTAAACAAACACCACTAAACTGACTTAAAGTGCATTTTGTCACAACTTAAAAAAGCATTTACTGACATCAACACGAGCAACACGGGATCTGCTCGCTTCATCCAAACATGGAAAAGCTGCATTTTCTCACGATTCCCAGTGTAAATTCCAGGCCTTCCATCTCACACCAGTCTGAAAACAAACACAAATCCATCCTTTATGCATAGAATCCTTCTTATTGTTGTGTTTTCTACTGTGTAAATTTACCTTATTACAAATTTCTCAGGAATACGTTACAATATCTCTGAGCCTGCAGTTATATATTATGAGGTCTGCACTGAGCCCATTATTATGCATATTAACTTAATAATAGTGGTGTTACTGTTGATTTAAGCAGGGTAGGTCTGTTTAAACTAGACACACCTGCTAAAACCCTGGGTTTTAAGCTGCAGGAAGTCTTACCTTATGTAGACGTATAATCATATTCAGATTTTTCATTACATCTCACACACATTACTGTACTGTGAACATTTCAGAGGCGAGTCTTTGTAAATAAAGAGGATTACCAACATGTCCTTGATAAACAGTATTATTTTTTCTCTGATGACTCTGTTAGTTATGCAGAAATGAATCTAGTAGCTCTGCAGAGGGATGAAACCTGCAGATGTGGGGAGTCATTTAAACACAGATAATACATGTGGATGAGAGAATGATGGGAAATAATTAGGAATAGGACTGCAGGATGATCCATTTTAAAACAGAGCAGAAAGGAAGCAAAACTGAAAAGCAGAAAAACAACTATTAAGTAAGAATCCTCCCATCATAACACACCGGTGCCTTACAACGCATACTTTCAGCTACACAGTTGCCAGGTTTGCTTATTAGGAACAACTGTTGTGAAGGGTCTTTTACCTGCTGTGAGTCACGCATGTCTGCAGCATCAACGAACACCTGTCCCTCTTTATTTTCAGCATATAAGTGCTGAGACATCTTTCTATGCAATGATTCTCTCCTGCAAACAAGCAACATCCTGTTTTAGCTTCCAGCTGCCACCCGAACTGAGGGGGGGTGAATGGATGGATGGATGGATGAATGGATGAATGGATGGATGGATGGATGGATGGATGGGTGGATGGATGGATGGATGGATAGATTGGTGGATGGATGGATGGATG
>JBAMIG010000008.1:1271424-1283887 GCA_037177335.1 Kiunga ballochi
AATAGGACCTGAACCAGTTAAGGACCACTCCAGAAAGTCCAACCCACTTTTCCAGCCTGTGCAGCAGGATTCTGTGACTTTGCAACTTTAGATACTTTAGCATTTAGATCTTCTGCCATTTTCAACTTTCCATTTGTATTAAATGTTTTATTCTAATTTCTACATCATGAATCTACCTTGAACATGATAAAAATACCAGACCAGCAACTTTAACATGCCAGACCATGACCATAACACAACATTTAAAACCAATCTTGTGTTGTTAGCATTGCTGTTGACCTTTAACGTTTAGACAACCTGACATTTTTATTTTTCTTCCTATTAGAGTTTTTTAAGTTGGAAAAATAAACAACCTGTTAGAAATTTGAACTCACAGGAAAAGTGTGTCCATATGTCAATGTGTGTCCCCCAAATGTAAATACCAGACCAAATGAGCTACTTTGACCATATTGACATATTTTGTTAGCATTTAGCCTATTTTCCAGAAAGAAGAAAGTATAGCTGTGTGTTGGTTTTAGCATTATTTACCTTTAGCTTTGAGACATTCTAAAACCTTTAATTTTCTACAATCAATCAAACGTTTGTACGTACTTATCGTTAATGGAAAGTGTGCTCACATTTTTTTGCTTCGTAGTGTGTACTGTGATACTTCTATCTTGAAAATGACTACTTTTAAGGTTACTTTAATTTTGTTAGTGTGTATATATGTCAGCATTTAGCTTTCAATATAAATGGGACAAAAGTAATACTTTTTGCTGTTGTGATCATTACTGTAGACCTTTAGCTATCATTCTGCCATTTTTACACCCTGGTGACATTAGAAGTTTACTGTGGAATGATTGTCAGTATGAGTCAGTACTAGTTCATTGTAAACATGGAATATATTATTTATAGCTCTATAGGCCTTTAGCTTTCAGATATTCTACCATTTTTAACTTTCTGTTCATGTGTTTTTGCTATGGATTTTAGCCTCATTGTTAGCTTTGTATGAGACATAAAGCTTTAATACGCTGCCATTTTTTTTACTTTCTATCCATAACAGATGTTTTACAAAATGTCATTTTCACAAATTTGATACTGTGACACCATGTAACCACTTTGGGACTTGTCACTATGTCATTAGCATTTCTGCAGACCTTTAGTTTGTTAAGAACGGTTTCCTCTCTCTCAGGTGATGACAGCAGTCGAGCAGGACTACCGGCTGCCCCCACCCATGGACTGCCCCATGGTGTTGCACCAGCTGATGCTGGAGTGCTGGATGAAGGAGAGGAACCTGAGGCCTAAATTCTCCCGTATTGTTAGCACCTTGGACAAGCTGCTCCGCAACGCCGCCAGCCTGAAGGTGGTGACCAGCGCCTACTCAGGGTGAGCTAAACTTATACAACCTAAAGGGTGTAGCTGCTGTCATCAACTCTGTATCCTACCTGTAATTCCATGCCATGGCTCAGCTAGTCCCATATAAATAGAAGTGGGTTAGATGAAAGTCAGAGCGCACAGAGATATCAGCCCAGCATGGTCATCGGCCAATAATCAGTGCCGACTGCAACCAGCAAATAGAATAACATGAACTGATGGCAGTGGCAAATATTTATATTTATCTGCTGTGTCCTGATTTTGTTGCATTGACCTTGCTCTGAAACTGAAAACAGTTGTTTGCATTTAATTTTGTTGAACACTAGAAAAAAAAGTTGGGCCATGTAAGCACAGAGAGGTCATTGAGTCGGGAAAAACAAGAAAGGTCTCATTGAATAGATAAATGGCAAAGTACTTACCCAAACGGTTCAGTTATTTCTCATGGAGCATATTTCATTGTTTTATTGAAAATAAAGAAAAATAGATGAGAAAAATGATCAGTATTTCAAATAGTACTATTTTAAAAAGTATTTTCATGTTTTTTACTGGTTTTAAAACCTCACTACTGTTTCTCAGATGAAGCTCAATGGAAATGTTGTATTTTCTTTGCATTTTCCTGAAATTGGCTTATTTGTGTTCAAGTGAAAAAAAGACAAATTGCTAAGTGGATGGAAAATATTGTAAAAAGCCTCAGGCATGTTGCATTTTCTCTTTAGAGAGAAATAAACGTCACTGTGGTTAATATGGCAAATAGGATGCCAGGTTTAGAAAGTATTAGAAGAAGCCTGCTGAATTTATTTTCTGTTAGTCGAACATTTTAATAGACTTTCAGTTTAAACTGTAAAAGCAAGAAGTGTTTAAAAAACATGTCAAAACATCTCTTCCAGAACAGCTTTGTCTTTGTGTTACGGTCGTTTTTATAGTCTATTAAATCAAATTATTGCTGTGAAATGGTCCAATGTCGGAGTTTCATCGCTTGATATATTGTTTCTCTTCTTCTGGGAATAAAATATGTGTTGATGAGATTTGCAGATATTCTAATTTTAGTTGCATTTACCACAACATCCCACCTGTTTATGTGAGAAGGTGTTTGTGATGACTCTGCAGCTACTGTAGCTGACCTTTGTTATAATGATCTGCACCAAGTAGCTGCTTTTTCATCTCGGTTGTAAAGAAAAAAACAATGACAATCTGCCTTTCTTCTTCTTGACCTGGTCAGAAATTGTGCTGAATTCTGTGTATGATGTCTGTGGGATGAAGAGTGTCGTTGCCTCGGGGCTGTTAGAATAAGATGTCACAGTACAGAAATTACAGCTGGCCCAAAGAAAAGCACAACACATTGGGTTTAGTTGTCTCATACACTCAGTTAACTTGGGAGGAAACCTTTTTTTGTTGAAGGCTTTAGCTGCCAGGAAGACGTCTGCCTCAGAGTCTCTTGTGGAAAAGTCGACTTATTCAGCTGTCTTCGACCGGGGATGATGTTTTTCAGCTTTGTGCTTTCAAGCGCCGACTCCAAATGTTCTGGCTCGCTGACGTGTCTGTGAATTTTGTTATCCCGCCATTCAGGCAGCAGTACGATAAGCACTACTTTAGATGCTACATTTCCAGCTCCTCTGCGGTGTATAATGAATCAAGCACAGATCCTCAGCTCTGGCTGTCTGATGCCGCCGTTAAAATCCTTTTTCCTGACACATAAGACGGGTTTCATACGTCCAGGTGTGATGCCAGCTCCTCGGCCCGCAGTTTCACTCCAACACAGAGCCCCAAGGGCGACTCCAATGCCAAGATTCAGGCTCAGTGAAGCTAATTGTGTGTGGAGATGTAATGGCTGACCTCACTTTAATTCCCACTATACTTGGCTGGATGCTGGAATATAGGTGATAGGACAGACAGCAGCCAGAGCTGCTGATGTGGAAAAGCAGGAGGTGATGCAGTGTGAGTAATAAGGGAGAGTGAGGAGAAGCTAAAAGAGAGGAATGTGTTTAATTAGGTTGCTAATGAGCTTTTTAATGCATCGGGGGAGGGCGTGCCCAGTGCTGTGATGGGCGAACAGGATAGGGATTTGTGTGTGAGTATATGTGTGTATATGCATGTAATGCTGTTGTTGTGTGCTGATGACATGGCAATGATTAATTTATGGCCTCATCTGTATGCAGCAGCAGCAAGTGATGGATGAAGAAAGGGCAGAAGAGTGGGGGAGAGAAAGGATCATGTTGTCAGAGCATGATTTAGAGAGCGTCGCTTATGTTGTGCACGTGCGTCTGAAGCAGCGAACGCTCTGTGTTGTCATTGGCTGCTTGGTGATGCTGAGGCAGAGAAGGGATGGATGAAGAGGATATGAAATGTTGACTATCTGTGGAGTATCGGCCACCAGGGCTTTAAAAAACAGGGACACTGGCCGAAGAACAGAGGACACTGGGAGGCTGCATCGCTGCATTTTACTCCCCAAGATTACCAAGAAATGTGTCAAACTTTTATTAAAACTGGAAATGTGATAAAGAGATCTGGCATTTGAGATGTTTACAACAGAGGAAGCTGTTGATCAGCGCGTCTCAGCTCGTTCCCATGATGTTCTATTTATTATTATCCGTAACCCTGAGAAAACTCAAAACTTAAGGTTTGATTAATCACAAACAGGATGATCTCAAGAAAATGTTTCTACCCTTTAACCATCGTTCCCCTAAACAACAACAACAACATTACATAGTTTACACTTTTTGTTTTTGCTCAGATCTTCATCCATTTTTTTTCCGCTCATCCAATATAGGGTTGCAGGTAGCTGGAGCTTTTCCCAGCAGGTCTCCAGTTCATGGCAGGTCCAAAAGCTGGAGTACCAAAACACACACACACACACACACACACACACACACACACACACACACACACATATATATATATATATATATATATAGTGATCAGCATCTGTGTTTACATTCTCTGAAAGCGGACGAAGCCACTGCATGTGAGAAGATCCACTCTGTCACAACAAGGCTGCAGACTCAGCACCTATTCTATGCATTTATGTTTGTTGTTTTGTATTGAAGATTCTTCCTTTTTTTATGTAGAAGCTGCTGGAAACAGAATTTCCTGATGGTGTCATCCCAAAGAGATCAATAAAGTTGTAATTTAAATACATGCTGCTTTAAACAACATCATCCTTAGAAGTAGCCAGGTTTACATTCACTCACAAATATAGTGCAAAGCTGCAAAACTACACTTTTACTGACTGTTATTAAGTAACAAAAAGCTACGAGTCCTAATATTTGTGAGGATTCAGTAGAAGTAGATGTGCAGGAAAGTATAGATGGAGAGATTTACTGATATGAATCTGTATCGGTTGCATCCTGCATGTCTGCTAAATGTGCATTGAGCCAAATCGTGAATGAACGGCATCAGACTGATACTGTATCATATCGCTGGCTGTGAATTGAATCTCCACATCTCTACGGGAAACTGAGAATAAACATCAGCAGTGAAAATAGAAACAGCTGTGTTCAGCAATAACTTTCATCTCATCTACAATAATTAGCGATATCTGGGAAGATCTCGGTCCGTTGCATAAGTCAGCTGTTTGCTAATTTACATCATTTTAATCTTTTCAAGGTCAGACATTATTGGAAAAGTTGTTTCCACATTAATTCCCATTACGTGTTCAAAGCTGGCTAAAAGTGTGCAAACCTTTGCTGCACATCCTTTTAATTCACTCCTTTTCTCCAGTTTTTACCATTTCCATTATACAGGAACTGGGAGCAGCCATGCCTGCAGTTTACTGCCCTTATTTCACAAAGCTTGTTTTCACATTATAAGTAGATTTTTTTCCTTTTTTTTATCACTGAAACGGGCCTTTGCTTCCAGATAGCCACTTGCTGTTCAGTTTAATTAAGTTTAGATTCATTTACAGACTCAATCTGATTTATTGTAGTTCAATTAAAACCCAATTAAAACAAATCTATTTCATGATCCACATTTATAACTATCTCATATGAATCAGTGGTGAAAATCCTTAACCAGCTAAAGGAACCATTTCATGTTTTCTTTAATTCGATCCTCGGTTGGACAGGGTGGTGAGGAGAACCTCCATCAGAACCAAATCCAGGAGGTTTTACCGTCTGTCTGGTCCGGTTGGGGGGCAGGGGTGACAGGAAAGGGGGCTGAAAAACCACAGTAACTAAGCCAAGAATCCCTGCGGAGAAACAAATAATGACAGCAATAATGTCTGATATGCAGAGCATTAAAGAATGAAGCTTTATTATCATCTGGAATCAATGAAATGCAGCAGTGCATCATGGGACGTCCTCCAACTGAAGGGATAGAAAAGCTAAACTTTATAAATAAACGTTTTGTGAAGGTGAGATGAGAAATGACCAACAAGCATCAGGTTTTATTATGAAATGTTGCAGTATCTGTATGTTTATCATGATACGTGTTCAGGTCCATGCAGCGTCTCCCCTCTGCGTCCAGACAGAGAAATCCTTTGTTTTATTATAATTATTGGAGAAAAAATGACACCTTCATCTCAAGATGATAATAAAAAAGCTTTGTTTGAACATCTCAGCTTCTAAATCAGAATCAGAATCAGAATAAGATTTATTGCCAGGTGATTATCATCAGTAGGAATTTGTCTTGGTTCTCAGTGCAACATATAATTAGATACACAAACAATTAATATTCCTCCATTTATTCCATAAGTTTATCAAGAACCATAATTGGCGTCTTTCTAAAACAAACTACATGCAAACAGTGAAAACAGCAAGAAGACAGAGCAGGAAGACACTTATGTAGGAAATGTAACATCAGCACACAGACAGAAGCACAGAAACACAGAAACATGTCATCCATATAAATAAAATGTGACTTTTTAAATAAACTAATCATATTGTAACATGATACGTTTATAGTAACGCATAATAATGTGATTATAAATGTATCTGGCGTAATATGAAGCATTTTGTCCTGAAAAGGTGGCAAATAAACCGTATTTATTTATGGATGAGGACACTGGGTTGCTGTGGACCAGAGAAATGTCTAAATGGAATAAAGATGTATCATAGGAAACACTGGGATGATGATGCTTGGAGATTTTCTGGATCAATAACTTATCAATAAAACATTGCCTCTTTTTTATTGATATATTTAATTGGGATAAAAACTGAATGCTTATTATTTTTACACATTTTTCTGTTAAAATAAAACTTTATTCATTTGTGTTTATAATCAGGTTACAATAATGAAGTTACTGCTGATTGGCTGATTGATTAGTAATCAGAAAAGTGAATTAACTATCATAAATGTTTTTTTTTATTATTTCTTCCTGGCTTAAAATGTAAAAATTAATGTTTACAAATTAAAAAAGTGTCCAATCCAGTGTTATGCACAGTGAAAGCTGTATTTCTGAAACAAGCTGCAAACATCTGCAGCTTTCATTGAACCGTTGTTGTCATACATTTACATTTCAGAGTAAATGAATGGGAAAAATATGTTTCTTTAATAAAACATTTCCATCTCCTCCTCCACTCATACACACCAGCATCTGGTCACGTGACTGCCTGTTCAGTCCGTGCTTCCAGGACACCTGTGTCTGAACGGAAACCGCTTCCTGGAAGCTTAAATGAGGATGTTTCAGAGGTTTTTATTAAATGACATCATTTCCTGTTCCTGTTTTTATTGCATTGCTTGTTTTTTCATATCTAGAGGTAAATAAAATGTGTTTTTTCTACCAAATCTCCTTTTCCATCCCCTTTAGCGAGCAGTAAACTGTGGCTGACCTGTGTGGCGTTGTGTTGGCAGGGACCTGCTTCGGCTGGGAGGAACACTGCCGGGACATAACAGGAAGAGCCCGGACACCAGTCAGGAAATCATTCGGCAACAGATGAGCCAAACTCTCCCCATCAGAGTGTGAACTGCTGCCAGGCGCAGGATGCAAATGAATGAAAAACTACCTAGAAACTCTGCCGCAGAGAGAGGATGGTGTAAATTTACAAAAAAGATAAAAGATGGTCGCTCTCCCGGCGCAGCGAAAAGAGGAGTGCTTTGGACATTTCTTTCCCACTGAAGACTTAACGTCTGTATAAAGACAACTTGCCATTGCGACATGTGTGTTCATTACTTGACACTTTGTGGATTTGTGACTGTTGACATGAAGCCAAACTTCTTCTTGCTTCCTCTCAGGTTGTGTTTGCATGCCTGCATGTGTTTTTTCTGCTGGTTGGGAATCATTTTTCTTCCTGAGGAACGCCAGCTCGCAGCGAGGATCCGATTCAGCGTCCAGATGACGCAACAGTGCCAAGACGTTTGCTCAGACAGCTTCACCTCCAGCTTCAATCCAGCCAGTCCGTTCCTTTCTTCTGTTCTTGCTTTAATTTTGCCGTTTTGAACCCAACCAAATATTTTCCTTCAGTCTGCTTTTTGGGAGACGAGAAGAAATGAAAGTCAAACTTTTCACCCGCTTCCTTTTGAAAGCCGTCTTCCACACGTCCTGGGAGAAATCCGTGTTACAAATGTGTACAAAGCATCCGAGTCTTCACAGCCTCCCTCTTGTGGGACGGGGAGTACCACACTGTGCGGGACACATCCTGTGCATGCCAAAGCGAGAACCGGCGAGCTCCACATCCGCTGTGGCTTTGGTGGCATCCTGTTTTCTTAATCTTTCTTTCTTACTCGCATCCTTTTGAATGCTAAATTATTATCTGTTGGTGCAAAGGTGTGATTTGTTTTTTTACTACCCGGGCTTAACTTTTTTATTCCCATGCTGGTTTTGTTGGGACACATTAAGAAACCACACAGATATGAATGAGTGAATGAAGACGTAGATTAAGCTCAGACTGACTAATTACCTTTAAAAACGATGCGTAAACTGTGTCAACATGGCTTCCAGGAGATTTGTTGTATAAATTTAGCACAAAAAATAAGGAAATCCATGTTGGGACATCACCAGCTGCTGCTGGATTATACAGTGTTGGAAAGCCTGGTAGTCACGCTCGCAGTGACCTTGTAAGGATGATGCTTCTGTGGAAGGAGCAACACAGCTAAACATGTGGGCAGTGCCCCCAAAACACCCTGAAATAGTTTCCTGTTCCTGGTGAGTGTCAGTCACGGTTTTATTCCAGACACCTAATTGACAGATGGCATCCTTTACCTACGTAAATAGGGACAAACATTTCAAACGCTGCCATACGTCTGCGCCCTCATGCTTTCCTTCGTCTGTGACGTCACAGTTAAGTCCGTTCATCCACCAGTTACCGTAACCATGATCCGAATACCTGTCTGAAAACACCAGAAGCAGCAGAATCAAGGATAGCAAAGCCCCATCAGTCCATCCAGCTACTCGTCTCCAGCGTAAACCGTAAGAGATGCTAAAACCTTGTCCTCAAGGATCAGTATCCTGCAGGTTTTGTTGTTTCCCTGCTCCAACACACCAAATTCTAACCAAATTCCTGCAACAGATCATCGACTTCTTCACAGTGACCCATTCATTTCAATCCGATGTGTTGAAGCAGGGAAAGACTAAAAGCTGCTGGGTCTTTGTGCACGTTGTACATAAATCCAGCTGAAAAGAGGAAATGCTTCTCTACATTAACCATTCCTACTTCAAGTTTCCCACCAGTCGAGATGCCGCTCCAGAAAAAGGCTTCTGCGTGGGTGGTGTGTCGAGAAGAAAATGGCGCCATTCTGTTTCTCGCCACATCGATAAGAGGCAGCACCCATCTGGGATAGCTGGATCTTTAGGAGGGGCGGGACTTTCATTTGATTGGCAGATCATGAGGCTAATCGCATGCAAGAAGGAATAATGGCTACAAGAGCGTCTGGGTGCAGAGAGAAGAAAAAGTGCATCATCTTTAGACACTTGTTCAGTGTTCAGTTGTTTCCTTAAAGCAGTGTTTCCAAAACCTTATGGTCAGGTACCCCTGCCCCGCATGTCCTAGACGTGTCCTGCTCCAACACGCCTGATTCAGAGTAAGAACTTCCTCATGAGGAAAGCTGTTAATGAGCCTTTGGCTTCATTCAGGCGGGCTAAAGTAGGGTCGTGCTGCGTGATGACCACGACCGGGAAACACTTTTTTAAGGGTTTATATGAGATGTTAAAGAGTAATTGGATAAAATGATGCATGAAAATAAGGTTTTAATGAGGAAACCGAGCTAAAAGAGTTAACTTCCCATCGTTATTGTGCTTGCAGTGCTACAGAAGCAGCAGTTAAACTGAACAGGATCAGGCTTTCCAACAGTGTGTGATAAAACTAAACAGCACAATTATTAATGCAGAGACATATTCAACCAAACCAAAATGTATTTTCTGTTTGTGCAAAATTTAAAAACAAATGTCAGATCAGCAGGAATGTAAAGGGGCTCTGACTCAGCGTTTTCCTTTTCAGACAGCTGCCTGTATATAACTATGTTTGTATCAGATAAACCTGCAGAGCATCGACAACCATCTGAGCTGACTGGCTTCTCTATGACCCTCATTTATACGCTTGTTTGTTTCTTTGTGGTTGCAGAGCAAGCAAAATGGAGAGATTAGGGTTGTAATCATCTGAAAACGACAGTATGTAACACTGAAAGAGGAAAACGTGTCGGATAGGGCAGGTTTCTTTTCCTGTGCAATTAAAGGTGTATTAGATTGTAAGAAAAAAAAAACGTGAGAAAACTAGAACAAAAATAAGCCTCTCTTTCAGTATTTTTACGATAATCATATGCTAATAAATTATTAAACTGATCTCTGGTATTCTCTTTGATTTCTCGCTGGGTTCACCAGGCCGAACTTCCAGGTCCCGTCTCATGTAGCCGTGGGATGAAACGAGTTGGGAAAAGCGAGCGTGTTTTACCTCCTCAGTCAGAATATCACAGCAGCTTCATGTGGACTCATTAAGCTTTAAGATTAATCAAAGCCTGGTCTGCTCTGCTCGCCAATTAGTGAGACCACAGGGCTGTTCTGGGGATTTTCAGCCTCTGTTGCTGCTGGAGAGGCTTCAAGGAGACCAAGTTAATCTGGCTTTTCACCAAATGTCAGTGTTTGGCTTTAATCTCTCAGTCAGGACGCAGAGCGTCTCTCTACGGCTGTGTAGATGAGGGAACCTGTCACACTGTTTTTATTGACCCAAAGAAAGCCGGTCTGTCCACAGGAGCTCAGAGGGATCATGTTTAACCATCTCTGACCCGTGTGTTCAGCTACGGAGGGGTAAAACCCGTGTCCTGCTCATGTTCTGTAATCATCCTGGATGCTCTCACCTGACCGGGTCAGCTCTCTGGGCCCATAACATTTCCCCTGTGTGGAGCTTTCTGCAGGTAGAAAGCAGATGCAGTGCAGCTGCTCTTTTTCAGAAGAAACGCTCCACCTCGAAGAACAAGGGTGTCGAGGAGGAAATCCTGCAGGGAAAATAAACCGGCGTGTGGAGGAAGACCTGTATGGAGTGGGTGTAAAGCAGCAGCTTTCAGAAGGTGTTCATCCAGCCATAAACGGACCAGACCTTTTCATTTTAAAGAGTTCTCTAAATGTCCTGAAGGTTTTATTTGCTGCTTTTCGACAGTTTTCATGGTGGATCTTTGAATCAAACATGGTAGAACCAGTTCCTGCCTTCAATGGCTGCTACCCTGCAGGTTTTTGATGTTTACCTGCTCCAACACTTCCACTTCAAATCAAATTGATCTCCACAATAGTTTCATTCCTGCACAGTTAAATATCCTCTTATTTGAATGAAGCATGCTCATAAAGCGAACACAGGGGTGCCCAGCTTCAGTCCATTAGGGCCACAATCCTGCAGGTTTCCCATGTAGCCCTGCTCCAACACAGCTGACCACATTAAGGAGTCATTGTGCAGAACGTCATAGGCAGGTTGGAACAGGGAATGCGCATAACAGCATCCCTCCAGGACAGACTTTGGAGACCCCTGATCTGAAACGCTATGGGCAAGAGGATCTAAAAGAATAAGATATCCTGGATCAGGTCAGACCAGTCCGCTTAGCGTAAACCCATTTTAAATTGGCTCTTTTGTCATAAACATCCTTTGCTCTGTTGGGCTCTCTCCTTTCTGATGATCCCTCCAAGTTCTTTGATTCAAAACTCAAAACTTAATTTGCATCAACTCTTTAATAAGAAGTAAGAGATTACAATGAGCAGATATATTCAGAGACACATACACAGTTCCAGCAATCAAAGTCTGAGGCTGAAAAACGTAGTGTGCAGCCTCTCTCTCATATTATGCTGTAAACAAGCTATAATTATCTTCAGCCTCAGTCATGCACAGCAACAGTTCATTCAGGGAGCTGAAGCCGTTCTGAGGAACCCCCTTGTTTCCTTGCCCCAGACAGAAACGAGCATAGGTCACTAATATAGGTCACTGTCTATCCCACAGTTGGACTTCTCTATCCTTTCACTCGGCAGCTGGGGACCTTTTCACCTGTCTTTTTCATCATTTTACTATTCTCTACAGCTCCCATTTCTCTAGCTGCATCTATGAACAATTTGAAAGACAACACTTCTATATAACCCTCCTGGCATAACTGTTGCAGGGTGGAGAGGACACAAGTGTGGGAACATTTATTCTCTTAATACCCAAAATACATTACCATGGGTAGTGGATTTCCATATGTAGAACAAAATGCAGCGTAAAGCCGAGAGGATCCAAAATAACACAGGAATGAAAAAAAGAAGGAGCTAAAAGATGGTACCAGCAAGCAGAATAGGTGAGGATCTGGCACTGAACAAAGGAAACTAAGGATAATCTGTACTGAGAGCTAATGGCTGAGTGTGGTGCTGAGGCGAGGAGGGCTGAAGTCACAAAGCATAACAAACAATGCAAAACCTTTAGAAGACTAAATCTAAAACACACATTGTGTCAGTCTCAGTATGGTGTGAGGTGGGCTGTTACACGCTTTCAGGAACCGAGACAAATAAGCTGGTGTGAGAAGAAAAAGATCTTCAGCAGATGAACAGAATCTGGAAGCCGAGCCCTGAGCCCAGACCTGAGCCCAGACCAGAGCCAGGGCCAGAGCAAGGGCCTGAACCAGGACCAGAACCAGGGCCAGAGCCAGGACTTGAACCAGGACCAGAGCAAGGGCCAGGGCCAGAGCCAGGACTTGAACCAGGACCAGAGCCAGAACCAGAACCAGAGCCAGG
>JBAMIG010000008.1:1318424-1328594 GCA_037177335.1 Kiunga ballochi
CCTCTAAGACAGAGTGTGTTCCTCTGAGACAAAATGATTTTTCAGGAAGTTCTGCAAGTTTTAAATATGAGCAAAGGGACAAATCTTAATCAAGACTCTGAAGTGTGACTGGGTGGTAGCTGAGCTAAATAAATAAAAATGCAAATGAAAACAATCCTCTCAGCCACCATGGTTCACCTTAAATTTAGGGGAAGCAGAGCTAAAACCACACAGAACCTTAATAAAATGCTTTTGAAAAAGAAAAGAAGTGAAAACCCGTCCTTTTAAGATCTCTCCAGTCCACAGCTGCAGTGAGGCAGGTTCTTCAGATGGTACCTTCTCCTAAAGTCAGTCCCTCCTGCATGTCCCTGCAGCCAGCCTGCCACGCTCACACTTTGTACTGGGAACATCCTGCAGCCCAGGGCTGAGTAGTAGCTCTCATGGATCCCAGAACAGTCGGTGTGCATTAGGCTCCTGTCTTTGTCGTGCATGCGATGAGCGCCATCCCGACCAGCCCCCTTTTGCAGCAGCCTTCTCCAGTGCTGCTCTTGCTGCTGCGTCCTCCTGTCATTCTCTTTCCCTGTCAGGTGCCTCTTTTCTAATCCTTTCCTGCACACTACACCTGTCGCTTGTTTGTCAATCGCTGCCAAGACTTGGTCAGTATGTTGCATTCAAGGGCAATTGAAAATACTACCTGCACATTCAATGCTGCACACCATAAAAGCAATCCAAGTTAAAAGCAACCGAAAACAATTCAATTTAGCGATATTAAAACCAGCTGATCCCATCACACAATGTTCCTCACAGTCAGACTGTTAGCTACATAATTTTGTCCCGCATATTTCAGGCCCAAACACGACAACCTCAGTGTTGTCTGTGTTTAAAAGGAGACCACAGTAATTGACGTCTCTTTGTCTTTAAGACATATCTGTAATGATTGGTTATAAACTGGGCTTCATGGATAAATATATCAGAGTATCATCTGCATAGTGAAGGTTTATACCATGTGGTCAGATGATATTACCAAAGGTAAGCATAAGTATTTCAGTCTGTAAACTGCCTATTTGGCTGGTGTTTAGTACATTTAAATGTTTATTTTAGATCTATGAAATGTTTTGTTCTGTTTTGAAATGTATTTGTTGATTATTCCTGTGTTTTTGCCTCTCAGTGCCATCGTTATGATGTGACCTGTACAGCTGATGATCTTAACGTTGTTGCTGTTAGCACGTTAGCTTGGTGAGTACAGCATTTAGCTTAAAGCACTTATTTCAAGCTAATTTTCTGATTTCTAAGGAAGTAGATGTTACAGAACATTTTTTTTGTATTACGAGACTTTGAGTCATGATGGTTTTGGCATAAAGGGGTCAGAAATGTCCTAGATACGATGAGAGCTTTATCATTGAACATTCTTTGAGGAATAGTATAAAATGCCTTTGGTGACAATTATTTTAAATTTAATGGCAACCCCCTAACCTTTAAACATGAATGTAGTAAATGGTATTAGGCACTAATACAACCCCATACCATCAGATTCACTGGCTTTCCAACGGTTCACTGATAACAAGCTGGATGCTCCCTCTTCTCTTAACTCTGCAGGACACCGTCATGCATGGTTTCCAGAAAGAATTTCATATTTTCATCCATCTGACCACAGAGCAGTTTCCACTTTGCCCCAGACCATTTAAATGAGCATTGGACCAGAGAAAACAGCAGCGATTCAGGATCCTGTTCACATGTGGCTTCCTCTTTGCCTGCATTTGCAGAAGAGAATCATGTCTGGTTTTTTGCAGTGCTTCCTGAAGACCCCAAGATCAGCAGCATCCAGTTTTAGCATGTAGCCTTGCCCTGTGCTCAGAGATTCTTTCTAATTCTCAGACTTATTTTCAATATATTATATACTATAGAAAGTTTATTAATTCATTCATTTATTCATTCATTCATTCATCCATTTTCCATACTGCTTCATTCATTTCTAGGTCATGAGGAAGCTGGAGACTGTAACAGTACATAACACCCGGACAGGTCACCAGTCCGTCACAGACACCAGATACTGGGATTCACATACACTGAGACACTGGAATGGTTCCAGTATGTTTCCCCAGCATCCAAGCTTGTCCCATGCACACAGAGACTCCCCCCAAATACTCTATTTATGTGTCTCAGATTGGTGATTTTCTGTCCAGCTGAGACTCTGCTGCTCTGAAATGCTCCTTTAACCCAGTCGTGTTACTGTCCTGACGCTACATAACCTAATTATTAGTGAAATGCTCCAGTTTTCTTTTTATTGGTACATTTCCAGCTGCTCCTGTTCTTACGGATGTGTTGCCGCCATCTGATAAAAAAGAGCTCACATTTCCATAAAATGGTCAAATGTCCAATTTTAATTTCTAATATGTTGTTTATGTTCTGTTAATAATAAACTATTGATCTATCTATGAGACCACATGTTTTTTTTAGATGTAGGATTGCACATTTTGTATCGTTTCAAGGGATTTTGATGACGATCCATCAAATCCTTTTTGTTTGGTTCGCCTAAATGTTTTTGGTCACATAGTTTATTTTCCTGTGAATCCCAACCAGAGACCGTAAACAGCTTAAATGGGGACAAACAGACAAACACCAAGGTCAGTTTTTCCTCAGCGCTTGCTAATACAGAGCTCATCTCAGCGACAGCATCTCCAATTATGGCAAACCACTGAGCTCACTGCTCTTTCTTAATAGCTCCTTCCATATCTGACACTCTTCATTTCCCGTAATGAGATTCTTCAAAAAGTGAATAAAGGTATGCGTGTGATTTGCTACGGGAGCTGAAAATGAGATATGCCTCAGGGCTTGCTTCAAACAAGACAAAATTTACAGCTCAAGAGAAGCCGTGTTTTTAAACCAGACATCTGTTCTTCATCCCTCAGTGGGGCAGAAAGGAAGCAGTGTGAGCTTTTCTGCCAAGGAGCCTCATGTCTAAATCTTTGCCAACTTATTTGCGCCTGTGGCCTCATTGACCGAGAAGCAGCCAGCCTCAGCTCTCACGTCACGGTCATGTGTCTCACGAGTCGCTGCTAAAACCTGACGACATGCAGAACATCAGAAAGAGGTGAGAGGAAGAGGAGGACAGAGGGAATCAAATCCCTGAATGGATTCACTTGTTGCTGGTAACACCTTGGAGTCACCTAAAGTTTATTGCTTGTTCATTTTCTAACTATCCAAAGGGGAGGATTTACCGTCCCAGTATGCAAAGAAAAGCTCCTTAACGGCCCGTCCTTCCTCTTTTCATGGAGCATGTTTTAGTTTCTCTGATACAAGAAGCAGCTGTCCCAGAGCTATTTCACTTATTGTCAACACTTAACTGGGTTAAGTCAGAGAAATCAAAACTGTTTGGTTGCACGTTTATGACCAGCGAGCCGGGTTGGATGTGCTTTATGTATGAACAGCGAGAGGAGTTTTTCTATTGTATATATGATCACATTTTTACAAATAGAGACAGATGTGATGAAGGGCGAAACTTAAATTTCTTATCTTTGTTCCATTTAAATATTTAAGGGTTTTATTTGTACAATTGGTTTTCAATTTTATCATTCTGCTGTAAGTGAAATAAAAACAGGAAAAATCTTTGTAGTTTGTAACTGTGAGGCTGGATGGACGGCATAACTCTGACCCTGACCCTAACATGATCTACAGAGGTTAAAAAAGTTAATCATATTCCTATTATCATCATGAAAATAGATCAATATCACAAGGCTGTGTCTCAGTTCAGAGACTGCACACTACGAAGTGTGGATTTGTAGACCGCATATGTCATACTGGCGCGCCAAGTGCTGTTCCAATTCAAAGTGCGCTTCAGATCCACACTTCATATGCGCACTTCGTTTGGGTCTGAATTAGCTTAAAACAAGTGTACATGCTATGCATCCTTCATGGTCTCCAATCACCCGGAATTTATTGCGCGCCAGATAGAAATGAATAAGAAGCAGTTCATTGCCTGCGAGGACGTATATAAACTCATATTTGTCCGAGTAGACATGTCCCATGAACACAAATTAATTTTATTACATGCGTCTGACGAGGATTATTTATCAGAGGAGAGCTCTTCTGTGCCGCCTCCTCCATGAGTTTTTAAGTTAAGCTAAATAAAAATAAACACTGGCTGTGTTTCAATACTACAGTGCATTGGACTGCCTAAATGCTGTCTCAAATGAAACATTGGACGTTGGACAGGTACCGAATCGGTTAGACCATTCTGCTTCACACAAAAATGATTATTTTGTGTTCCCTACAGGGCTAAAAACTGCTAACATTTATGTATGCTAACTGTACCGCAGTCTCAAACAAACGGATCCATGAGGTTTTGTAAGCACGAAATTAGATATGTATCAAGCTGCGGTTTACATGAGAACCGTAATGAGATGGAAGAGGAGGAACTGACATCACTGATCACGTGACTTCCTTAGCAACGCACAACAAAGGGTACAAAAACAGCGTGGTCCATTAGACGCCTTCCTTCTCTGCATACTAATAACATAATTTATCACAGTCTGATTTATTATAATGTTACGAGATTACTTCAAAAAGTATGAATATAGTGCAAAGTCCAGTTTATGCTGCTAAACGGAAACTTTCAGGCCTTGAAAAACGTCTTTTAAAACTGGAAGAAACGGCCTGAGTTGAGGACCCCACTACCCGGCTCACTTTACTCAAATACTCAGCGGAGTATTTAGTAGAAAGCACAAGTGAGACGCTAAATATATCTAATGAAACAACTAGTACAGAGCGGCACAGACCTCCGCCAAACAGCACCATAATGTTACTGAACATTTCAAAGTGATCCAGAATCCAGGATATTTTCCCGGATCTCCACCAAAAATGTATCATTTTTTCCCAGTGACACTCCCAATATATGCTGAAAATTTTATTAAAATCCATCCATAACTTTATGAGTAATGTTGCTAACAGACAAACAAACAAACAGGCGGAAGTAAACACGATGTGAACGAAACACAAAAATATCTTTAGGACAGAATAGGACAGAAAATGAAGCCAGATATTTCAATGTTTATTTTTATTTACCTTAACTTACAAACACATGGAGGAAGCGGCCCAGAATAGCTCTCCTCGTGACAAATAATCCTCGTCTGAAGCATGTCATAACATTCATGTGTGTTCATGGGACACACTGCCGTCCCCACTTGTCTGCTGGGACAAATGGTTTTCTATATTTATTTTAACAATGTCCTCGCAGACAATAAACTGCTTATTCAGTTCCATCTGGCTGCAATGAATTCCGGGTGATTGGAGACCATGAAGGATGCATAGCATGTACACTTGTTTTAAGCTAATTCAGACCCAAAGAAGTGCACATATGAAGTGTGGATCAGAAGCACACTTGAATTGAGACAGCACTTGGCGCACCAGTATGGCGTATGCAGTCTACAAATCCACACTTTGTAGTGTGCAGTCTTTGAATTGAGAAACAGCCTTTTACATATTTGCCTTTGACGCAGTAACCTATTGTTTGGCGCCATTATTTTGAAAGTTCAGTATTTCCTTTTCCACTCCGCCAACAAGATGGTGTCGGTTTAGTGCGCAAAGTGTCCATTGTTTTACATTAAATTATTAGCACATTTTTAGGGCAGCATCCGGGTACTTTCTGTGCACTAACTTATTAGCTTGCGTGTCAGTGTAAACACACTTCACACTTAAATATAGTGCACAAAATAGTGATGAAACACAGCCATATCTGGCTTCATTTTCTGATATAAAATTATTTTTGTGTTTTTTGTGGAAGAATGAGCTCACTACATAGATAAACATAGCACATGCCGTTGCTAGGCAACACAGGACTGGAGCACTATGGGTAATTCTCATACACTAGGTTGTCTCATTTCATAGTAAGCACACTTTGTGTCCAGATTAAGAAGCCTTCGTTGCTTCCGTACTTCGAAGCGTACCCTAAAATTGAGACACAGCCTGCGTTGCTAAGAAACCTCTGTTTTGATTTCCTGTCCATTTCCTGTCAAACCTTCCACCAATCAGAGAGCTAAACCTGAAGGTAATGTCCAATCAGGAGCAGAAAATTCTGTGTGGGACAAGGAGAAACATTACGCTCCTCTATAGCTGGAACAAAACCAAGATGTTAGCATGGTGCTGCCAAAAACCAGCTGAGTCTGCATTGGTTTTGTGGACATAGATGGTAAATAGCAGCAGAAATAACCGTTAAATAACCAAAACAACTGAAAGTAAAAGGTAAACAGTCTCTGCTGTGTGTTTGTTTGTCTCCTGAAAGTAAAGACATGAGATGTGCAGATGTGAAAATGCTTGGTCATGTTGATCTGTGTGTGATTTCCACAAAGTAACATCAGGAACATGTTTTTCTTGGCCTTCATGCTGCTTTATCTGTTGATACATTCTTACACATCATTTCCACCTGACGACTGAGGCTTTCCTGAAAACACAACGCCTGGACAAATAGCAGCACGTGGAGTTTGAAGAGTTAAACCATGTGAGTGGGGAGGAGGCTCACCATGCTCGCTCTGCCGTATCTCAAACATCTTTACCACAGTCGTCAGTCTGTCGGGCTGACTTTATCCTAAAATGAGCTGTAAAGCGCATTATGCAGCTGTGCTGAGATAAAAAAAAGGAAGAAAAAAAGCCTGTAACAGAGATGTTTAAAAGGACAATGAGTCAGAGGCTATAAGTCTGACTGGATCAACAATAGACAGTGAGACGGGATGAAAGCCTGTTGACTCGGGGATATAAAGAACCTGTCATACCGCCCAAAGCTCCAGTGTATCTTTTAATTAACATCTCATACACCAAGACAAACACACCCTCAATAATGCAGCAGCAACACGCTACATTATTAATGTCAGATGCAACAAGGTAATTAGACAGGAACCCATTTTAAGCATGTGTGCCCAGTTTGGACGCCCAGTGACATTTTTAATAACAAAAAGAAAAAGCAGCAGAGGGAAAGGAGCAGATGATCCCATGTGCGCTGTGGCCATCCAGGAGGCGACCAGGGGCCAACATTTTATTTGTCAGGACCAACAAATGGTGACAAACGATAGCAAATTGGAGTGAAGGCCCCCTGCTGAGCTATGGTCCGCCTCACTACCATGAAGAATAAAGACCAACACACATGTTTGAAGTTATCGAAATGCAATAAAGTTCAAGGCATGCCGTGCATCCAGAATCAGGCTGGCATTGAACAATGAGATGGCAAAGAAAAGGAGGTATTGGACAAGTGGAGACAACGCACAAAAAGGCTCCATGGCCATCTAATCCAGATTCACATGAAAGAGCCTCTGCTCAAGACTGGGACTAATCCTATCAATCTATATGATTGAGACAGATGCAAAGAAAGTTTGTTGTGTCTTTGCCTCTGGGAAAAAAGAAAGAAAGAATAAGAAACTTTCCCCCCCGATAGCTCCGGTCTTCAGGGTGAAACCACCGAGCGATTCCTGCAAAACGGTCAAATACGAGTCCAGCTCCCGCCACAGCAAAACAAAGAAAAAAGTGTATTTCTTTTAATTGGCTGGATAAGACAACGATTTTTAATTTCCCCTGAGATTGTAAGTTGCCAACATTTTGTTTTCACACCCACAAAGAGGAAGAGGAGCATTCAGAGCAGTGCCAGAAATCTACAATGTTCTTTTTTTTTCCACAGGCGATGCTCTTTTTCCTCAGAGAGCTCCAGATATTAGATTAATTATGCAGATGTTTAAATACCAACCCACTTATTTAGTCTGTGGACCTTATTTCATCATATAAAACTATTCTCTGGCACACAGGACGCACACTTCCAGGTTTTCCTTCCCCCCTCTTCCTCACAGACTGCCCATTGTGTTGGGGCACAGATGAGATTTGCATGCATGTTAGACTGGATTACACATGCAGACGCTGGGAACCTGGACCCCTGCGGGCCTCCCTTCATCGCGCGGGCCCTGAAACTGACAAGATCTGCTTTCAATCGACCACTTCAAACAAATATCACACTTTTATTGGCTCAGAAACAAACTAAATCAAAGGTTAAATTCCAAGATTTAGGAGTGTTTCTTTGCAGCTGCCTCCTGGAATTGGTGGTGATACACCCCTTCATCGAACCCGACACTCATCACTAATCACAGTCCTAACACGGGCAGATAAGGGTGTGTGAAAGGGTTAATCTTCTAAGTGATAAGTATAATCAGAAGCTTAATCCTGGATCTGAGAATGCAGCGTGTAAGAGGGTGGAGATGGCAGATAAGAGAAGCAGAATCTCCTTAAAATAGCCGAGGACACAACATTAATCTGCCAGCAGATGCGACGAACATTTGATGAACTGATTCTAATATCTTTTTACTTCAATGTCGATATTCTTCTTGATCATGTTGGTGAGTGTGAGTGCCTTCTGGTCAGGCCTCCGCAGTGTTTATCAGCGTATTTATAGTGCATTTGTTGACAGCAAACAGCACTAGAGTGCTTGCAAACAGACAATAAATACTCGTTTCAAAGCATTTGTGTGTCATTACATTTATTCGTTTGCGCATTAAAGTAAATTGTCTAATGCTGTTTTCTTTAAGCAGCTAAGCCCTACGGAGCCGCTCCGCTCAGCAGGATTATAAATGAGATAGGATTTAATATTGATCCTCAGCTGACCTCCTATGAAGTTCTCATCATTTCATAATAAACACCACACACACTGTTAATAAGATCAGTGTGCTCCCACAGGTCCTCGCATGGATAAACTTTGACCTCACATGTGAGATCAGCTACCTGATTTTTCCAGTCACATGATGGGATTTGTTTTATTTTTGTGTCCTCATTGTCAAGAGTGGGTCTAGGAAGAAATTGGTGGGAATTTATTTGTGTGTACTTTATTTCATGCCTCTTTTATTCCCAACAGAATAAATCTGCAACACGTCTGTAAAAAGGCTGGAAAAGTAACAGGTAGAAATAAACTGGAGCATATCTGAGCTTAACTGGTATCAGGTTGGGAATGGGTGTGTGACTGGTTGTTCGTCCCTCTGTGTTGCCCTGTGATAAACAAGTGACCTCTTCAAGGTGTACCCCACCTGGTAGCTAATGACTGGGCACCAGGTGCTAGCTTAGTTTAGATTAGCTTAGCTTAGCTTAGCTGGACACCAGCTGCCCCAAACCCTGAATTAAATGTAGAGGTTTAGAAAATGAATGGAAGCATGGAATCAGGTTGGTACCATAACTGGGTATAAATATACTCTTCTGGAGAGTCTCACAGATGGACAGAAGTTCACCAATCTGAGACTAACTAAAATCATCTAAAAACTCAGCTAATAGGGAGGAATCTCTGTATTCATGGGGCAAGGCTGGATGCTGGTGATATTGAGCAGCACTGCTTTAAAGCAGACATGATTCTCTGTTGAAAATCCCTGCATGGACTCAGAAAAACCTCCAGAAATCACTGTATCTGAGCAGCTCAGCCTAAAATTCATCAACAGGTTAAAGCGCCACCATGCAAAGAAGCCAGATGTGAATCCAGCTGTCTTCTCTGCATCAAAGCTCATTTAAAACGATCTGAGGCAAAGTGGAAAAGCTGTCCTGTGGTCAGATGGATGAAGATGAGATTCTGTTTGCCCAGCATCGACGGCATGTCCTGCAGACCACAGAGCAGAGGGAGCATCCAGCTTGTTATCAGTAGAAACGCTGCATCTCTGATGGCATGGGGTGCACTATGACGTGGACAGCTTCCACATCTGAACTGGTCTGCCTTTTCATACCAGTATAAAACATCTGGAGCATCACGGAAGCAAAAATCCACCACCGAAGGTCCAGAACTGTGGAGCAGCGAGAATCCTGCATCAAACCATTCCTCTCCTAAAACTCCAGCAGATGCTAACGATGCTAAACGTGCTAACGTGTCGCTGCATCAGATTCACAATGAGCTCATTTAGTTTGAACTTCTGATATCAGGAATAAAAAACCAGTGGAGATGTAGAAAGGGTTGTATTTTGTTTTCACATCACTCCAGATTTTTTTTTTGGGTTGTAAAATATAAAACAAACCTGACCACTCAGGTATGATCAACAACATAGAAGTATGGGTGTAGAACAACCTATACAGGTTCACCGCATGTTGCATTCAGATGGAGGGGTTTACAAAGGTAAAGGTTTGGTCTCATTTTGGCTCTGCTCATATTCAGCTTTACTTCCAGCCTTTAGATAGATAGATAGATAGATAGAT
>JBAMIG010000008.1:1337097-1347761 GCA_037177335.1 Kiunga ballochi
CACGCTAACATGGAGAGAACCCACACTAACATGGAGAACCCACGCTAACATGGACAGAACCCACGCTAACACGGACAGAACCCACGCTAACATGGACAGAACCCACACTAACATGGAGAACCCACGCTAACATGGACAGAACCCACGCTAACATGGACAGAACCCACGCTAACACGGAGAGAACCCACGCTAACATGGAGAGAACCCACGCTAACACGGACAAAGCCACTCTAACACGTAGAGAACCCACGAACATGCAAACTCCAGTCCACACAGAAATGTTCTTGGTTGGAGCCCCGCTCACGGCAAGACTCAAACCAGCAACCTTCTTGCTTCTCACGGTTCTAACCAACTGCACCACCGTGCAGCTGGATCCTATCCCAGCTATTAACAGACCTGGACAGGTCACCAGTCCATCACTGGGCATCACTTTCAAATCCAGCTCAGTCTGTTTTAATCAGCACCTCCTCTTCCTCCATCTTGTGCAGTTCCCTCACTGCACACCCAGCAGATACACCAACAGCTGGTAGATGTTTAGGAATCACCACAGAAATCCTTTTTATTCTCTTTATTTGTGTTTTCTTTGGGGTTTTCATCAATGCAAATAAAGAAATGAGACATTTATGTGTGCAGAATCCTTCTTTTCCCTTGTAAGACCATCCATCCTCTGATCGTCCATACCTGTCCTCTCCTCTTGCTCCCTCAGATCTGCTCACTGTCCCTTCCCATCACCATGTTACCATGGAAACCAAGGCTTTTAGCTGCTGCACTCCCTAACTGTAGCATTCCTGATCTCTGCATCCTTCCTCCCTCTCTTTAAATCTCCTTTTAAAACTCACCTGTTCAGACTTACCTGTGACCTTTAACCGTCTGACTCCTTCAGACTCCTTCATTTGACTTTTGTTTTGGAACTATTTTACAATGGTTAGTTGACATGAAGTGGTGACCGGTGACCTGAGAGGTGCTATGAATACCTATAGTTGGTGAAGACCCAGTTTAATTTTGGTTTTATGTTATATTGGATCTACAAACGATTCACGGGTCGGGATGTGCTGAAAAAAGGCAGGTACCAGACCCAAGCTGAAGGAAAAGCAACAGGTGCTGGAAGATAAACCCTGAGAGACTGTTGCTTGAGACTATTGGAAACTACTCACATACTATGTGTCATCTTAAAAGCAGTATATAAATAAATGATGGATCTCTTTGATATTGATTCGTATTGATTTGAGTGTTTCTCATACGGGGTGGGGGTTTGAAGAGAGATCTGGCGTCAGCAGCGCCTCATCCATGCCATGGGTTTTTAATGTTCCTCCACAAACGGGCTGGCAGCAGGACAGAAAGCTCTGCCTGAAACAGAAACCGCTGCCAAGCTGGCAGCCGCTCCGGTTTTGTTCTCTTCTGCTCAGCACCGTGCACACGTTTGTGTGAATGCGTGCCCACTCAAACGGTTGGATGTTCCTGTGTGAGCTGAAAGTCTGTAATGGAGTGATGAAAAAACCATTTCACCCAATAAACATCTTTCTCAGCCGGTCCAACAAAGAAAATTGTTTTATTTCTGCAATCTGATGCTCTTGTTTGTTTGCTTAAGTGTAACTGTAACAAATAGGGGAACAAATGTACGCTACAGTTCAACAAAAAGCATTTTTCTCTAATTAGATTACTATAATCCTTTTATACAGACAAACCCAGCTCCAGAAGCTGTCACTTGTAATCAGAGCGATAAACGTAACAAGCTGCAACGTGAACATGTGATCTCCTGCTGGCCTCCCAGAGCCTAAACCACCTCATTTACAAAGCTCGTCCATTTCATCCGCTTTGTAACCCAATATGGCTCCCCGTAGCCGCACAGAGGGACTTATTCCCTGAAACAGAGGCGGTTGTGAGTCTGGGTGTGAAGCTGTACGCGTGTCTGGGTGTGTTGTGTGGTTTTTAGCACCTTGGGGGTTGCAGAGGAAAATGAGGCACCAGATACAGGCGGTGCAGCAGATGACCAGGCCCACAGCCAGCACCACGCGGTCCTCCACCTTCCTGCTCAGCCAGCGCACGAAGAAGAAGCCCAGGATGACCTCCACCCCACACAGGCTGTACATCAGGCTGTTTCCCAGCTCGCCGAAGCTGAAGTAGCGCTGCGTCAGAGGAGTCACCATGGTCTGGGTGTTTATAGAAAGAATGGCTGTTAGACAAAGCGGAGGAGTCACAAGTGGAAGAAATTCTTATTAGAGCTGAGATGAGCTCTCAAAAGCAATTATGCAAACCAGGTAAACAGATGTGACTCTCCTATCCTGCAGCTTCAGGAGGAAAAAAAGGCCTTTCACTCCTCGTGTGCAGATGTTGCATCAGTTTAACGTTCAGCAACGCTCCGTTCTATCCTTTCAGAGTAAAAGACTTTCACACTGCTTTCTGTGAATACAGGTAAACTCTTTTAGGCAAGAGCTCCTGTCCTAAAGCAGCATGACACGAGTCAGCTAGCATGCAGCACCATGGACTGTTTGAGAGGAATTTAGCTCAATTCTCCTTACCGATAGGTGATGGAGGCCTTCATCAACATTGGCTGATGACATATTTACCTGTAACACCTTCATTGACCCTTTAGGCTCATAAGTTGCAAAAATGAAACAAGTACCAGGTCGTCTCTAAATGACTTTCCAGTGGCTGACACGTGAAGTGTCTGCCTCATAGCTCACAGTGAAAGTTATGCAACCAGTGATGCAATAAGATGTGAAATAATATGTCTAGGCAGCAATCTAGGTTTTGTGTCATTTACAGTTTACCTCAAAAACTTGAAAACTCTTAAAACTCCTGAAAAAACTGTTCATGTTTTAAGCTGCGGCTTTTGCACAGTCTGCTTTTCCCTCATTCCTAGAGGTTTGGGCTTCTGTCCTCTGCTTTCCCTGCCAGTAAGTTTGTTCACTTTGAGGAGGAGATAACCATTTTCACATTGTCTGCTGTGCTCCACATGAATCCGACACAGTAACGCATCTTAATCTCGGCTTTCTCTACAAACAAGATGACACATAAAGCCCCAACTTTGTGAAAATATGCTTTATATTTATGTTCATTTCAGACAGGAGGACAGTAGTCCTCATGAAGAAGAGGTTAAATAGCAAGTAATGAGAGAAATATTTGGTAAATGTGACTGACGGAGCTCTCCGGCAGCTTCTCTTACCTCCAGTGCCGTCTGATTGAAGAAAGTGATGAACTGAGCTGTGAGGACAACGATCACCTCCTCTCTCAGGAACTCTGCACACAGAAAGACAGAGACAGGATGAATGATTCCTGAAAGATTCAATCAGTTTTCAAACAGAAAAAACTGGGATTGTGTGAGAAATATCTTATTGGGATTGAATGAAGCAGGCATGATGAAGTCCTGTGAGGCTGGCTGGTCGTCTCTACATGTCCAAAACACAACGAGAGAAAAATGAAACTTTAATAAACTCCAAGTTTTGAAAGAACCAGAACACCGTTGTGGACTTTGAGAGGAGGGAAAGAAGCTAAATTTGGGTGTCCACGCCAGATGGCCGGAGGAGCAGCTTGTTGTTTTAGTGTGGGATCTACTGTGGTTCAGTCTATCTGCACTATATTTACACGGCCTAGTTTCTTCTTTCTCCTGCTTTTGTACCCTCAGAAGCAGTTTTTATGTCTAAATACAGTTTGATAAACTTGCCCTGCAGTGATTTCACTCCTGTATCTTTTTCTAATCAATGGTTTGGCCTCGTGTGCAAGTCTACCTTATGTCTGTAGTAGAAAAAAAGAGTAAAAAAAGATGGTGCTCAATTGCTTTGAAGAAAATTGCACACATGGAGCGAATGCCAAAAAGTTGTTTCTGTTTTTCCTGCAGGCTTTCCGAGCAAACTTTAAAAACTCTTACCAACATAAAAACTTTATAAATCTACAGGAGTATTCATGCTAAAAATTCACCTTGAAGAGTTCCTCTATTGCTCTGATTTTTCATTTAATTTGATCTAAATTCTCATGAACAGTAATGCATTACCTGCAATAACATTCCCTGATCTATAACTATCTGTATCTATCGAATGAACTAATGAACTCTTTCTGTTTAATAATAATAATAATATTTATTTTTTTTTATTTATTATTATGAATAGTAATAATAATAATAATATTTTTTTAGCATAAAAATACTAAACCAAAAAGCTACTTTCCTTCAAGCTGTTCCATCCATCTCAGAGTTGATTGGCCTGTTTTAACATTGGTTTATGTTAAAACTTAGCTTAGCCCTCCGTCAAAAAACGGATAACTACCACAAGAGGGCAGTGTTGTGCCGCTAAGCTATGAAAGGACCAAACCAGAGAAGAAGAGAAAGTGGAACAAGTAGAGAAAGTAGCCACCAAATAAAAAACACACAAGTTTAAGAAAACACTTGCGGTTTTAATCATCTACTTCTTCAGCTGTTTTTATAAATTTGCTCTCAGTTTCATCGCGGTGCATTAATTGTGTTACCATTACAAACTGCTGGCAAAACGCGGAAGTGAGCTCTGGCGCAACACTGCCCCCTGCTGGATGAACGGAAAAGTACAAGATGCATGGGATTAAGTATGTATGACAATGACAGGAGCATATTTCACTCTAAGGGTTTTTTTGCAACACTTTTAATCTTTTATCTCAAATCGATCTTCAGAAAGACTTGATAAAACAAGATAAAGTGTTTTTATTGCAAATATATGGTTTCATGCAAATGCACAGTTTATGGGATTCCTGCAGAAAGGGATTAGTTTCATCTGGAAGCATGAATCATTATGAGGACGGTGTTATTGTCTAATGGCTAGTCATTTTCTTAACCACTTAGTCCAGTTAAAGCTGGGGAACCTGGAGCCTATCCCAACAATCATTTGGGTGAGTTGCATGTACATCCTGGCAAGGTCACTAAAAACAACCAACAGGTGAGGATAAAAAGTTTTACATTTTTCATCTGTTTTAGTTTAGTTGGATAACTATTAAAAAAAGATACGCATTTCCTGAGATCCTTTCTTTTCTTTAAACTAAAAACAATTTAATCCTTATAATCAAGCAATTCCTCATTTACATTCAGTGTCTTTTTAAGTGTTTTACTTCATTTATAGTGAAAACTGTTCTAATAAAAGTCTATGAAACAGAATACCTGTGTAATGTCATACACAACACATGAGCTCATCCTACAAAATCTACAAAGTTTCACACTATTCCGCTGACTTGAAGGCATCTTTTTTGTCTTTTTACAAGAAGAAACAACAACAAAAATTTACCTTGTTGTGTTCACTGAGGCAAAGCTGCAGTATCAGTGGATGCTAATTATCATGTTTATGTTTATTCTGGATAAACAGACAATTTATTTTAAGGGGCATAAGCATTACAAACAGCATTTTTTATGTCTGAACAAACCCCAGCAGAGGATGTGCATCTACTTCTAACACATTGATAGCTCACTTTGTGATAATGTTACAGACGTGGAAACTATTTCTGTACTCACATCTTTGTCTAAAAACAAGAAAATTTTACTGGAAACCCTGACAGAACATGGGAAATTATTAAGTTTTTAATACTAAAATGTTGAATATTTAATGAAATTAAATAAAATCAGTCACAGATTCAGCTCCTGAATTTTCACTGCATAAAATACAATTTTATACCGTGAATTCAAGAATATTTGGTCCTAACCTTTTCACACTTCAAACACTGTGGATTACATGCCGATGCAGCTATGCGATTATTTTACCTTCCCCCTGTGGATGCAGTGGGCGGTATTCCTGATGTTACTGGTGGCAGCTTTAAGCACCGTACTAAGAGAAATTACCATAACAATTAGCTAACCATGGTGGTATCGTATTCCTGGCCAAATGTTATGGTAATTTTTGGTACAAGTCACTGTCATCAGTACAAAACATCCCCAAGATACACTCCCCAAAGTCGCAAAGCTTTTAAATGTTAATATTGTTTCACAAATATACAAAATAAATTAATGAATGAAAACCGCCAATAAAGCTCTGCAGAGACCGTCATGAATATAAAGCATCTCAGGATTAATGTGCATGTTGAGCTTCAAAGGAATTTACATCAGAAATAATTCAATGTTTTTGATCTTTATGTTTTATTTATTTCTAAATAAATTAAAAGTCCCGTGCTATAACACAAAAACAGACATTTGTTCACTTTCACGCACTGTAACGTGTCTTTCACGTCATTTTGAGTCTGTGAATCACAGCCGACGCAATCACAAGTCAATCCTGTATCAGCAGGAATCCAAAGTAATCAAACTGATGGAAAATACTTCTTTTTACCTTTTAGGTGACAATGTCACAGCATGGACACCTGCGGTTAATAAACATTGGGGCTATGTGAATACAATATGAATTTCCTATGTGAAATTAGTGTGTACACCTTAAATAAACCTGAGTAACTCAATAGCCTGGAACTTACGGTACTTTTCAGTGACCTGATCAGCCAAAAAACATAACATATAATCAAAAAAGCCCTATGTTCTGCTAAGTTTCCAGAGGTTCCGCTGAGATACTCAAAAAGTCCCAATAATCAATGATTTAAGACAGAAAACACCAGAAGCACTGTAACAGCGCAGAGACACAGCTACCGTGTGTACCCAAGCAGACATCCTTCACTCCTGCAGTATCTAGCGTGGCAGAACAAAAAGGAATCGATAAGAAGAGCGCTGGTCACATTACCAATTCTGTCTCCATTTCATCCACATGTCAACCACAGCCAGTCAGTCAATAAACCAGGAGGTCTGCAAGCCATCCCTTTACCTCATCTTCAAAGAGTGAGGGAATCAATATGAGGGTTTGACATGAACACACATTCACTCGTACTCAGCTATCTTACTGGGACATTGCCTTACTTTCTGCACTGTGGACAAAAGTTTTAACCCTAACTAACTTCAAATGTATCTCAGTTTAAGATTTCAGCCTCCTAGCTTCCAGCAAAACTCCAGATCACAGATTTGTGATTTTTATTTGCACAATGATTGACAGTAAAGTTTACTTTATATACTTTACTGAATATAGGTTGCTATTATTGAACCATTTCCTCTAAAACTGCCTCAATTCTTGGATTCAGGTGTTGGAAACATTCTTGATATTGTTGCATGTCACTCAATCTTTCTCTGACCTGCTTTTCTATCTAATAAAGGTCCCACAGTCAGAAGCTAGTCTCCTCGTGTTGACCTTTAAAATGACAGCTAAGGGTTTCATACCTTGTGCTACATGGTTACAGAAGACAGACCAAAGTCATCAACACATGTCCAGAATAGGTCTGAAATGCGTAAAAAGATGTGCAGATCTGCTGCAAATGCTGAACAGCCTGATTATAAACCACATATCTTTGTTTTTGTTTGTTTGAAAAGCTTTAGAAAGTAAAACAAAACTGTTTTAAAATAACTTTCAAGACTTTTACCACAAAAAATCCCTTTAAAAATACATCCTAGAAAGTAAAGATAAATGCTGAGATCTTGTTCTAATATGTACCCACAGCACTAGAAAATGTCCTCACTATAATGTTTTGAATTTCACACCGGTCCTCATAATGTTAGCTGTACAAGTATGCACACACACCAACACTCACATTGTCTAACAAAGTACAGAAGAGGATAATCAATGATGGCACACAATTGCTGCTCACATCATATGTAAATGTACTACCATGCTTACCAGATAAGACACCTGACATCACATATATGTATGGATACATACACACTTATATAAACCTGACACCACACACAGGTCCAATCAATACACAGAGAATGTGATCTGACATGCAGCACAAAATCCCTCAGAGAGACCAGAACTGTGTGTGTAGCTGCAAGAAAATCAATAGAGCAGGTACAAAACATGTGTATTGACTGTGACACCTCTTTCCTACAAACGGGCTGACTGTCATCGTCCAGGACGGCAGACACATCCGCTGCCTCACCTCTGCTGGCGTTAAAGCTTTTGAAGGGGTTTGGTGATTCGTGGATGGGTTGCATCTCCGAGGAGGTGGTAGTCTCCAACTGGTCCGAGTTCACGGCTCTGTAGGAGTGCACCTGCTCCTCGTCTGACCCCATCAGCGGCACTTGCTCCTCTTCCTCCTCGTGTTTTGTCTCCATCATTATGGCGCCGTCCTCCGAACTGATGGGTGGCACGTCCCAGTAAATGGCCAGGACGACAAACTGGAGCAACATCCATAGCAGGCACATGAAGATCTGAGAGCAAGGAGGGAAAATGCTTGAGTTTTCTGGAGAACCTCGGATTACTGACTATCCGGATGCGGTTACCCCGGGAGACGTGTATTTGTTCACAGTAAAAGGCCCCAGTTTGAAGTCACACAGCCGCAGGAACAAGTTGAACGCCGGCCCTGAAGGGACAGGAAGATGCTCTTTAAAGATGAGATAAATTGGGGACATGTGAAGACAGAAAATATTTTGAAGTCCTTCCCAGACTCAGCTTAAAGGAGACAAAATGGAGGTGGACAATGTCACTCTGCGAAAGAAGAAGAAATACTGACCCACAAGAAGGCCAGCTTGTCGACAGGCCATGACAGCCGCAAAGATCCCGGCACGCTCTTCTGGTAGAGTGCTCCGTGTTAGGAAACCAAAGATGGAAGACCCTGCTCCTGCACCAATACCTGAGAGCATAAACAAGTTACGAATTGCCTCTTCTCAACATTTACGTCTTGCAGAATCCCTGAAGATGAATCTCTGAGAACATCATGAACACTATCATTCAAAAGCGCTATTGTTTCAGGCAGTCTTGGTTCACAGATCCTGCGTAATGGCTCTCAGCAGGAAAACGGTTGAGTCCTCCCTTCAGGGTATTTACCTTAGGAGAAGGCTTGTAGGTGTTTAGGGCTCAGGTTCACATGTAACGGTTCAGGGCTTCATCAGCATTATGAGGGCATTGCACCGCCAGTCATTTCCAGTGCGTTTGAAGCCTAAATTTACCTCGGTAGTTTAGTTCAGACCCTAACATATGATTATGAGATTCAAACCAAAGAAAAGAGACCATAAATATAAATGGGTAAAATGAGTTTTTGGGGTGGTGAGACTGCGCCTTAGACAGGAGTGTCCAAAGTCGGTCCTCAAAGGCCATAATACTGCAGGTTTTCCATGTATCCCTACTCCAACACAGCTGAGTTAAACAGTCATTATGCTGAACTTGATTGGCTTTTGTGTTCATTTAATGGAAGCCAGGTGTGTTGGAACAGGGATGCATCAAAAATCTTCAGGACAGCACACTCCGGGAACCGACTGTGGACACCCCTTCCTTTGGGATAGGGTAAGGAGCTGGAGCATCTACAGCAGAGGTCCAGTTATCGAGATGTATTTTCCTGCAACTTTTAGATGCCACTCTTCTCCAACACACCTGAATCATAATGCTGAATTGCTTCTTCTGCATGTCCTCCAGCTCCACAGAGGCCTGGTAACAAGCCCTTTATTTGATTTAGCGGATTTTCCCAGTCCATGTCCTCAGGACCCACTGCCTCACGTGTTAACTTTAAACCTTTCTGAATGAAATAAATGTTTGATTAACGGGCCGGTAAAGAACTTTATGAGTGTCTATATGGAGTATTAGAGTAAAACACATCTAAGACAGTGGGTTAGTATCTGAGGACATCAATCTGAGAACTGAGAAATGTTGGTTTAAGAAAAAAGTTCAGCTTCTTCAGTAAGGCTGAGATAATACTAGCTTTAAATTCCAAGTATGTTTGTTTATCATGGCCCCTTTGTGTGTTATTCCACTGTTTAAAGTGTTGTTTGTGCACATCCTCAGTTATACTTAATGTAATATACAAGTAATCAGTAGAGGGCAGTGTTGGGGTCAATTTGTCCAAATGTAGGGCTACAGGATTGAGATGCTTATTGGCATATGTACATCCCACCAATTTGGCAACTCTGTCCTGCTTGAGTGTCTAACACGCCCTCTAGTGGAATTCTCTGGTAATACACAAGCAAAAAAGATGAACATTTCCACATGAAGCTGGATACTTTCAGGAATGTGAAGTAAAGACAACAATGTCCTGCCAAATTTATAACTCTGGGTTTGTGTGTGTGTGTGTGTGTGTCACCTGCTACAAAACGACTGCTTAATAACAGCCACTTCGAATACCCGATAAAATACATGAAGTTACCTGAGAATAGATAAAAAGAGAAAACAGATTGGATGGTGAATGCTGCAAAATCAACATTAAAAACCTTCATTTGCAACCGCTAATCTGTTTAACTGCTTAATCTGTTAGCCACATTTGTCTTGTAGCTACATCTGTGCTGTTAGCCATAGCTGTCCCTTTTGCTACATCTGTATTGTTAGCCACAGTTGTCTTGTTAGCTACATCTGTAGTGTTAGCACTCCAGCCCCCCCGTGACCCCGTTAGGGACAAAGCAGTAGATAATGGATGGATGGATGGATGGATGTAGTGTTAGCCACAGCTGTCCTGTGTGCCACACCTGGCCTTTTAGCTACATCTGTACTGTTAGCCACAGCTGTAATGTTGGCCACAACTGTACTGTTAGCCACAACTGTCCTGTTAGCGACAGCTTTACTGTTAGCGACAACTGTACTGTTAGCCACAACTGTCCTGTTAGCGACAGCTGTACTGTTAGCGACAGCTGTACTGTTAGCCACAACTGTACTGTTAGCTACAGCTGTCCTGTCAGCGACAGCTGTACTGTTAGCTACAGC
>JBAMIG010000008.1:1439775-1450461 GCA_037177335.1 Kiunga ballochi
GACTGGTGTTTGATGCCTTTAGATGACGTCACAGTGAATTGACACAAACTTAAAGTTGATTTAAACTGATTCCATAATGTTGTATTTAAATAAAACAATGAAATAATTCATAAACCGTATTTTATTCCAGACAGAAAAACTTTTTCACAGTTTAGTCGTTTTGTTTGTAGAGATCTTCGTTTGTTTACTCACCTTGCATTCATAAGGTGGTAGGTAGGTTACCGTGGCAACAGAGCAAAAAAAACCTCAGTTGCATTCTGGGTAATTTAAAGTCTCTTAACTTCCTTAAAGTTTAGTCATGTTTTAAAGTTTTCCAGTCAGGCCACTGAATCTTAATGGTTTATTTGTGCCGTGGTGCAGAGACGCCTCAGAGCTTTGACGGGACGCCAGCGCCATCTAGAGAACATCTCCATCACAGATGAACCGGAAACGAGCCTCTTTGGACCAGTGGTTCTGCAGCTTTTTAAGCAGTACATGACATCATCTATGTGATTAACATGTCATATAGAAGCTAAATATTTCCAGCATCCATCAGACCATCATATCCACCTCAAACTGCTTTATTAAAGCTGGTCCTTTGCACAGAGAAGAAAGGGTGATCCATCATTCCCAGTTTGCTTTTAGTTGCATTAAAAGATAATTACCCTCCCAGGATACTGATGACATAATGGGATAGCTTTTTATTTGAGTCAGCACATAGGAAAGAGTCATTTCTATGAACAGGAATGTACAACAGGTACACTATGAGCTCACGCAACACGTTTTACTTACAGCAACTTTACTTTATTAAGACATTCATACAATTCAGGAGGAGGAACTCTGTAAAGTCAGGGCGGGGTGTGGGGGTGCAATATACTCTGTTAAGGGTAAAACCACGTCGGCGACATACAGCCAACCAGTGAGGAGTTCTGATATAGCAAGTGGGATTAAAAAACATATGGTACATTAAATTAAAACATTCACAAAAAAACAAAGCAAGTGAATCTACAGTATAACATGACCTCTATTAAGCAGGCCCACAAGACATCGCACATATGTTGGCATAACATAATTTGCAGACTTTATACAGCACTTATACCTTTTAGTCCACAAGAAAGTTACTAAATGGTGAAGAACATCGAATACACGCATTTTAATCGAACATGTAAAGAAATACCTGATAAGGACCTTAATGTTTACAGACCCCATGGCTTTGTAGCTCCAACCGGCCGCCTGACGAGGTCAGAATCTACAACTGTCCAAGAGGGACCACCATAGAAGTCACCTCGCTTTAACACATACCAAACTCTGATCCAAACTTTAGCATCGAAAAGTTTTCCCCTCCGATAATATAAGCACAATGCAAGTGGACGATCGCTATCACTGCGTAAAAAAAAAGAAAAGACGACGACCTCTGTGCTCAAATGAGGTCAGCCACATTCATAGGCATCTCCTCCACGGTTGTATTGTAAAATGTCTCGATGTCCCGAAGAATCCGCTTGTCCTCCTCAGTGACAAAGTTGATAGCAACTCCTTTTCTGCCAAAGCGGCCACCGCGGCCAATTCTGTAGAACCAGAGCAGGCGTTAGTAGCTGGTAGGAAGCACGAGGATGGTAGGAAAGCCGTCGGCTTACCTGTGAATGTAGTTCTCACGATTTGTTGGAAGGTCATAGTTGATGACCAGGGAAACCTGCTGAACATCAATCCCACGAGCCTGAGAGCCGAAAGCACGTTCAGTCAGAACCACCAGAGAAATGAGACCATTTTAATGTTGCTCGTGTAAAAGTAACAGGTTCCTACAGGGGAAGAACCCATTGTGGAGAACGAGCCTTCATCTCCCAAAGGTTTGGGCTGCTCGGCCATTTAAAGCAGCGTCGCAGGATTACAAACACTTTGGCCTGAAACTGGTGATGAACGGCGTACTAACCAGAAGATCCGTAGTGATCAACACCCGGCTTGAGCCGGACCTAAACTCTCTCATAATCACGTCGCGCTCCTTCTGGTCCATGTCACCGTGCTGCAGAAGGAGAACGGGCGTGAGGAAACGCTCAGCTTTATGGCGGCTGTTCAGCTCAGATACCGTCTTACCAGAGCAGACACGGTGAAGTCTCTAGCGTGCATCTTCTCAGTCAACCAGTCCACTTTTCTCCTGGTGTTGAGGAAGATGACAGCCTGGGTGATGGTCAGAGTCTCGTACAGATCACACAGCGTGTCCAGCTTCCATTCCTGCAGAACAATAAAAGCATTACCGCTGACCAGTCACAACACGCAGCAGCAGGTACCAAACACCCCATTAAACAGCTTGTGTAACACAGGGTCTCGAGACAGAGGACATTGGACATTAAGAAAGAGGTCCCTCCCAGCCTCATTTGCAACCCTGTGCTTTTATCTCCTTCCCTGGTGTACCCATGCTCACATGTCTGCCTGAGCCAAACCTGGAAGGCTTGATTAAGGCAGTTTTAGCAGGATGCTTTAAAGAGAAGGGCTCGTGATCTTAACAGAAGCACGTGACTACCAAAAGAGTAACTTGCAAAAATGGCTGATTCAAACAAACCTCTCTCTCCACATTTATGTAGAATTGCTTGATACCCTCAAGAGTCAGCTCTTCTTTCTTCACCAAAATGCGAATAGGATCTCGCATGAACTTCTTGGTGACCTCCAGCACGTCGGCCGGCATTGTGGCCGAGAGCAGAACCACCTAAAGAAGCAACGACAGGTTAAGACAACTAAAACACAAAGAAAACAAGCTGATAACTGTGGCACATAACCATGAGACAGCAGCCAATGAACATTAAGAAAGAGGTTCGACTGCGTCTCGTTTTCAGTTCGGTGCTCATTGATCTCCTTCTGCACGATAATCTGCTAGCATCATCGCATCAAACAGAAAAATCTGGACGATACAATTATAGCAGACTTCTTTTAAGCAGAAGGATGACTGTCTAAACATCCGCTAAGCTGCTTTCTGCTTACTTGAATGTTTGTGCTCAATTTCTGGAAGATCTCATAGATTTGATCCTTGAACCCTCGACTCAACATCTCGTCGGCTTCATCCAGAACAAACATCTTTATCCATTTTGGAGCTGAAGAACGTATAAAGCAAATAAAAAAGGTATAAAGCATGAAGAGAAGGTGAGTTACTCAGCAGCATCAGGAAGATACTCACACAGATGTCTCCTGTTCAGCATGTCATACACGCGGCCCGGTGTGCCTACAACTATGTGAGGAGCTTCGGCCTGGAGCTTCTGAATTTCACTACGGAGATTAGTCCCTCCGATGCAGGCATGGCAGGTTGCCCCCATGTAGTCACCGAGAGCCAGAATTACCTTCTGGATCTAAAACACAAAATTAAAAAAAAAGAGAAAAGACTTATTCAGAACAGCAAAACACAAACAAAAAACAACTTGATAAATCAGTCCCAAGTGATCAGTAAAGAAAAAGGAACTCTCCATTTCAAGAGTCAGTCCCGAAAGATGGTATGCCATCACGTCACTCAGATTTCCACAAAAAGGTTTCAAACAGCCAGTAATCAGTGCAACCAGATGACCTTTTAAGATCGATGCAGCCATGGAGAGGGACTGCACCAATCATAAGAGGATGCTTTCAATGCAGAAAAGAAAAATAAAAAGTTAAATTTGTAAGAGATGGTACCTTCGAATCTGAACAGTGTCCTCAGTATGCAGCCTAGGTCTGAGACACTGTTGAGGTTTTTCATGACCTCAGGAACAGCATACCTGCTGAGCCAGCTCTCTGGTGGGAGCCAAAACCAGAGCTTGAGTCTCTTTCTGCTCAATGTCCAGCTGCTGCAAGATAGAGATGGCAAACGTGGCCGTCTTGCCAGTGCCTGACTGGGCTTGGGCAATGACATCATAGCCTGACAGAAGGAGAATACATGACTACATATAAAATATTAACTCATTAAAAATGTTCCTATGTGGCCTTTAAGTCACAAACACTGAATAAGTCTGGCAAAGCATTATTTCACCATACAATATAACAAGACTTTGGTTGGCTGAGTGATCAGGAGTGAAACGTTATCCCCATTATAGGGTAAGTCCCGAAAGATGGTAAAGCATCATTTCACTCAACTGCCAATTATTTCAGCCATTAGTTTCTTTTCTGTACCTTTAATACAAGGGATGATGGCCCTCTGCTGAATGGCAGATGGTTTTTCAAAACCGTAAGCATATATTCCCCTGAGAAGAGTCTCTTTCAGGTTCATATCATCAAAGTTGTCCGTGATCTCATTCCAGTTGCTCTGTATTGCAAAATAAACAAATGTTTATTGCTTTAAAAACGACACAAAGATGTCATTAATGGTTATAACTCCAATAACTGGACTCACCTCAATGACACCATCAGGCTCCATCCCATCAGGCCCCCCATGGTCTCTATCTCTTGAGCTGTTGGACAGAAGTGTCAGATTTAAAACAAATAATCACATTTATTTTAGAAAAATCAATAAAAAAAGAAGTATACAGACTTGGAAAGTTGCGGGTCAGACAACGAGCCTTGCACCGAACTTGATCAACACCATCCCGTGAGATAATAAGATAAATAAATAAATAAATAAATAAATAAACCCACACATAGTTATGTATTAATTTAAAAGGATTTACTATAATCTAGCTAGTCTAGTTAGTCCGGGTTACGCCCAGAGGATCTCGTTTCACAGCGGGGAGCGTCAGAGGGTGCACGTGTCAAATTCCACGACCCGGGGCTTCATTACCTGTCCTCCCCAAAAATGTCCGCTTGTGTAACTTAAAAATGTCTCAGACAGAACAACATATTCATTACAACCCACCCAGTCTAGCATTTGAGCACGCTGAGGGTCTCAACATGGAGCTCTACCTCCCTCAACGTTGGCCAATATGTCGGATAATTGGGCCTGTAGTGCCAACGGCGGCTTCCTACCGTGAACTAGGCCGAGATGTAACCTAGCCTCATAATTAATCTTGACAGCCACTGCAGTAAAAACGTTTTCTGACATGTTCCACCGAATATTGGCACAGTTCATGATATGTATTCAAAAATTTAAACGCACAAGGGTCGTAACGACGGATGGGAAGTGCGGTGTAGCTGGTTGGCTAACAGCACTAAGCTAGCTGCTATCAACCGAATCACCCCGACAGCAGTTAAGGGCCTAGCTACCAAATATCAGCAAATTCCGCATTCTTAAGTCCCCTAGAAGGTATCAAGCTGATTAGCGCAACCAAATATCGTGTTACTTATCTTAATAGATAACAAATTTAGCCCATTACCTGTTGTAATCAGCAGAATCGCTAGACATGATCTGTTCCCAACTTCAGCATGCGACTGAAAAGATCGCTGATGGCGTTGCCAACTGCCTTTATGCGACCGGACTATATTCTTGGATAAATGAAACAGTCACTTAAATTGAAACAGTAGCTTAAGTTAACAGAATTATTATTTAGGTCTCATTATGCTTTATAGACTATGTTTAATTTTCAAAAACCTATTCTGTGAAGTATTAAAATGGTAAAATAGTCGCAGACTACATTTTTCAGCGGAAGGATAATGCAGTAATAGTTGGCGCATCGGCTGCTACGGAGTCTCTGACGGGTCAAAACTTGGCCCGAAATGGTTGTGCAAGATTTTTTTTAGAAAAAGGTCTGTGAAGCAGAGCTGCACAGAGTGATTTAAAGTGTCTTTTTAAGAACAATATTAGCAAAATGTCAAGATGATTTCTATCTCATTCTTAACTAAATTACTTTGTTGTCTTTGTGTTAAGAAAGGAGAATTAATCTGACCATAAATAAACTTTGTGTTACACATTATTATTGAGTATTGACTGCTAATAACATTATTAATGGCCACTGCAACTGTTAAACAAACCTTTTAAAGATTTTTTTTCTTATCTGGATTAAATGGGAAATCAGTCTGTGGGTCAGAACATCACAAGAATACTTTCTTCCTAAAACATTAAGCCTAAACAACTAAAAACCAGTTTTCTTTCTTGTTTCTCTGGTTTTCCCACACCATCGTCCCAGTTTTAGGCCTTAAGTCTTATTTGTGCTGTTGACAGTTACCACTCATGGTAAATTTAGTACAAGTTAGTAAATGACCAATTGATGGGTTATTTCCTTTAACAGTGCTTATTTATAATAAATGCCATAGCTACTTTTGGATAACTTGTTTATGTCACTATTAAATGGAGCAATATTTATAAAAATCATAAGATGTTTGTGGGACGAGCAGCAGAGTTAGGTGTGTGGGTTGCATAAAAAAGTTGCCTTTTCATCTAACATTGTAATATTTATGGGATTGGATTGTAGTAGTCTGTAGAAACAAGACATCCTACTCATCTGCTCTTCTGACTGAACTGACTGAGTAGATATTTTCTACTCAGATTTAATGTTCAGATGTGTTTGCTGAGAGCAGTTGTGGAACTATGTAGTGCTATAAGTGAGCAGACATAAGCACACTGATGACTGATTCTACTGAAACACCATTTTATTAGACAAAAAAAAAAAACACATTTAAGTCCTTAAAGGTCACCCATCCACCCTAAACATGCTATAACCTGCATAAAGATTGAGCCAATATCAGTGTTCATGAAGCAATCTCCAGGTTACCAAATGAGTAACAGCATAACAAAGAGAAGAAATATTTACATTTTATTCCAGTGTAATCTTAATTGTACAAAGAGTTGCTTAATACATTGTTTATCCCTGGATTATTATTGCTAAGTTTAAAAAAGAAGGCTACTTTTCACTTGGACTGGAAATAATTTAATGCACTATGGTGTAATAGTTGGAGAAGAGTTCCTCCCCTGGTTGGATTTCTCTGAGAGACACCAGGACAACACAACGCAGAGGTCGCTGTGTGTCCTGGCTGTAGTTGACATTAGGTAGATACTGGCGGAGCTCAATGGGGAACTTCTCTGGGACATCGTACTCCTGATAACAAACATTAGCAGGCCTTTCGTTGGAGCAGTTGTTGACATACTGACCCACTGCCAGTGGGTTTTGTGGACTGTCTGTCAGCCAGCTGGTGTCACTTGTCATGAAAGGACCCATCCTGTCCCGACCACTGCATGACCTGAACACCATCCTGGAGATGCCTTTATCGTTTCCATCAATCAAGATCCCATCAATACATCTGAATACAAAGGGGTTTCTGATGGATTGAAGGAGAATGGGCTCATACGGTTGGTAGATGGTGCCAGGATACATGGCAACTGTTGCTCCTTTTGGTACAAAGCCCATGGTAACAAACACCCCAGTTCCTGCAGAAGGTAAAGAGCTAGGCTGCCGGTTAATGCAAAATCCCAGAGACTGGAACATAACATCTTGTCCACTCGCTGGATATCCATCATACTGCTCTTGATCACTAGTAGACTGCAGCAGAAAGGGTGTCTGGGCTGCTGGGATATTGCTCCTGAGCAGGGCTCTGAAGAGCCTCAGCAGGCTCTGGGAAACATGCTCATCCGGGATCAGTTTGTCATCAACGCGCCCCGTCACCTTCCGCAAAGTCTTCTCATTTTTACGCAGGTTGAACACAACCCACGGCAGGAACCGGTGCCGGTAAGATCTCCATTTCTTCTGAAATCTTTTTAGCACCGATGCTAACATCCAGAAATACGTGTATCAGTTAAGGAACAAGCTAACTTTCATCATATATTGAGCTATTTCCGGAAGGTTAACTAAGAAATAAAAAACGCAGCAGTTTTAATTTTGAACTCGACTAATTAAACTTTGATTGAATATATGGTCTATTTTCTTAGTTGACTTTTAGCTAAGATAAAAATAATTTTGGATATGATAAAAAAAAAAAAGAACACCAGGAAAGTTATGCTACCCTTAAATTCGGAGCAATAGCGTAAACCGGAAGTGGTATTTTATTTTTAAGAAGCTACTTCCGACTGGAGCAGTGAATAAAGGGCAATTCCATAATTTTTTCAGGTAATTTGTCACATTAAATCATTTCCTGCTTAAAATATAAAACTAACAATGTTCAAGTCTGAACTGAACTATAATATAAAGTATATAGATGAATTATTGTTGAATATTTTATTCTGATTGTGAGTCAAATTTTTGCATTTTCAAAAATCTAAACAGTTTTCATTTATCTGTGTGATTTATAGAACAAGTCATAATGTAGGAGCCAAATAGACTTATAATAAATTTTTAACATGTCCCTAGTTTGAACAACCATTCAGCGACTTAGAAACAACAGTTTAGAAAATCTTTATTTTTTTTATAGGTTATGGGGATCTTTTTTTTATATATAAGTACCTGTTTTCATGTGGTTCAGGTCCCCTTAAAAGCAGCGGAATCGTCCTTTACGAATAAACGCGAGCAATGAACCGGAAGTTACTTTTAGCATCGTGCCGGATGGGAGGAGAGAGATTCAGTCTAAGACAAACATGGTAAGAAATGATTGTTTACGATTTTTTGGCTAAAGAAATTTTAACAGTTTGTTGCCGCTCTAAAGGTGTCAATCTGAATGGTACCATATAGTAAAAATAAAAAATAAAAAAGCAACGCAAGTCAGAGTTAATGAAAGCAAACGTAGCTCCTAACGTTAGCATTAGGTTACGCATAGCTAGCTTGCTAAGTTGTTTTCGACTCTAAGCTAACCGATAAAGCAAATTTAACCTCTTTGCAGAAGCTATTAATTGATGGAGGAAACATTAATGAATAGATTGTCTAAAAGGTTTTATGTTAAGATGCCAATTAACTGTCATTTGCACATTGCAAGTCGGTTTGAACAGCTGGTGTATGTAATACACAATGCTGTTCATCGTTGTTTTTTTTAGCTAACAATTAGCATATCTTTGTAGTTTCTCTAACCATTTTTATGCAGACTAAAGTATTGCAATTTTGACATGGTAGTCAATGATAAAATGTGAGCCATGCTTTTGTTTCTAATCGGTTTGTTGTGATCTTTGTGTAGAACAAGCTGAAGTCCTCTCAGAAGGATAAAGTTCGACAGTTTGTGATCTTCACACAATCCAATGAGAAAACTGCAGTGACATGTCTGTCTCAAAATGACTGGAAATTAGATGTTGCCACAGACAAGTTTTTTCAAAATCCAGAGCTCTATGTTTCTAATCTTAAAGGGTCTTTAGACAAGAAGAAGCTTGAACAGCTGTACACCCGATACAGAGGTAAGAAAAATGTCTGAAAAGGGTTTTTTTATGGTATGAAGGAACGCTACATGTCTTTTTTTCCTGTTCAGATCCTCACGATGACAACAAAATAGGCATTGATGGGATCCAGCAGTTCTGTGATGACCTGGGTCTGGACCCTGCCAGTATAAGTGTCCTTCTCATAGCCTGGAAGTTCAGGGCAGCAACGCAATGCGAGTTCTCTAAGCAGGAGTTCATAGACGGCATGACGGACCAGGGGTGAGACCATACCTTTTTACTGGGTTTTTTAACACGATTTGTTCATAAACCTATTTAAAATAAATGGGTGTAATGTATACACTCACTGGATACTTTGTTAGGTCCAGATTAGTAGTTCTGGGTTGGATTTTTCTCCCTTAGAGCTGACTGACTCTTGGGGGAAAAACTCCTCGTAAAAATGGCCCCATATTGACATGAAAGCGTTGCTCTGTTGTCGGCTGCACATTTATGATAAGACTCTCTCATTTCACCACATTTCAAAGCTGCATTGAGATCTGGTGGAGGCCATCTGAGTACACCGTCATGTTGACAAAAGTAGATGGAAATGGTGTGCTCTTAAAGGATAGACACGGTCAGGGACAGGTAGGCGGTGGTGCTTAAACCCTACAATGTTGCTACAAAAGCCTTGTTAGCCATGGGGTCCAGATCAGGAATGGGGAGGGGGACTTCTGATCTCTGGATTTCACAGCCAACCAAACCGTTACCTATAAGGTGGCGATAAAGGCTCATCTATGCTAGACATGGAAGACTGGACAGACAGTTTTCATCTTTCCTGCATCAGTTAAGTGTATAAGTTGGTCTCTTTTAAGTTGGCTGGGCTTTCTGTGTTTTGACACAGAAAACTGTAATACTACCAGAAATCAAGAGTTGTCGCTGACACACAACGAGCAAAAGGAACACACCAGAGAAGAAGAGAAACATGAAGACAGGGAGACCACTAAGTTAAAACTAGCTAAAGACAGAAGAGCATTAAACTCTGTGGGTTATTCTTCTACCTCTTCCTGTGTTTTTTGGACAATAACTCCACAGCAGTGCATTATCCAAACACTGCCCCCTAGTGGATAAGTCAGCTTTTCCACTATCAGGTTGTAAAAGACAAGAGTATGAGAACAGCCATGTGTGACTTTTGTTTACATATGTTGAGTTTAAATAAGTCTCCAGTTGGATGGATGCATCATGGCAGCACAACACCCTGATTTAAAACAAAGAACAAAATGCAGAAAGAAAGGAGGAGAATGGTGGACATCCAGCGGTTTGTGTGCTTTCTTCCTGACATGTGACTTTACACATAATATTTAAAATGAAGCCGTTTCAGCTTTGAGTCGCACAGAAATCCCAACAATGGAGGTCCGGCATCAAAACTAGGTGGTTTTTTTGTATCCTGAGACGACACGAAGATCACACAACGTAAACACGATTTATGCTTCACAGAAAATCTGTCTGCCTTCAAATCTCATATATCCCACAAAGCTAAGGTTTTCAGGATGTAGTCCTTGGATCATTACTGTACCAGTCAGAAGCTTGGACACACTTTCCCATTGGATTTAATGGGAAAG
>JBAMIG010000008.1:1534594-1554027 GCA_037177335.1 Kiunga ballochi
TGACACCAAGCCATTTTCAATGCATGGTGTCAAAGTTGGCTCAAAGATTCATGAGGCCTCGGTTTCACCATCCCTAGAGAAGATACAGGCAGGAATGGGCAGGAGGCAGCAGTAATCCAGTTAAAGGGATCTATTTTAGAAGACGGGGAATGCTAGCTGGGACAAACAGCAACTAACAGAAGACTATGGAAGACTGAGACTGAGACCATGACAATGACTATGAAACATAACTTGAAGACTAATGAATACTAAACAAAGTACCAAACAAAGAGAATCCAAAGCACTTAAACTGAACCAAACAAGACACACATGAACACAATCAAAATCTACACGGGTGAAACTAATGGACAGAACATGAAGCTTAACTAAAACACATGGAGCAAAACAGGAATGCTACAAAATAAAACAGGAAACCAAAGACACCCACAAAGTGTCCAGATCACAACAGCTTACTTCTCTGTTATTTCAGCTTTACTTGACTTTAAATGTCAGCTTCTTTGAAAGTCTGCAGAGGAAGCTTTCAGTTTCTCTTTATCTGTTACTTTTGACTCAATCTTTATTTGTGCCGTTTCAGAAGCACAAATCAAACATCATGAACCCTGCACGCCGCTGCGGCCGCCTGATGGAAAGCTGCTCCTTACACGTGCCGTGCTGCGACCCCTGCGCCTCCTGCCGCTGTCGGCTCTTCAACACCATCTGCCACTGCTGGAGGATGAACCCCCTGTGCCTGAAGAGGACCTAGATAGGACACATTACCTGTATAACACACCCAATCTACAAACACACACCCTTCACACAGAGTTCACCTACAGCAAAGCTTGGAGGAGTTTCGCTGTTCCTGCCTATGACAGGATGAACCCCCAAACATTGCCAACTTTCAGCCTTCAGAGAAAGAAGTTTTGGTGAAACGCAAAAGAAAAACAGGAAGCTAAATCGCCCAGTTTGAGCATATTTGGGGCTGACGGTAGTTAGACCATGTGATTCAGGTGTTTTCAATTAACACGCTGAAAGTCAGAAGGGTGAAGGGCTTGTTTTCATTTTAAAAAGCCTGAACTTTAGTGTATCCTGACACCAAAAAGGACCTTCCTGAGTACATCAGAGAAAAGGTTGCTGCTGCAAACCAGCCAAGAAATGTATAAAAAAAGACTTCAGTGTGTTTAATCCAAACCAAGCCATGCAAGTAAAATAAACACAGAGAGGAAAACAATACATACAGAAGTGTTTGTAAAGAGACCCCATGTGAGGAAGCCTCCCACATCCCAGAGTTCGAACAACATGAAATTCCTCCAAGCTGATCTGCGGGGCTGAACAGACGGCTTTAGCTGCAGCTCGCATCAGATCCTGAAATCTTAGCTCAGATGCACGCTCACAACTGCTGAGATGAAGGCAACTGAAGTGTCTCCTCAGTGATTCAGTGTAAGCTACACACTAACTATATTTGAACTAATTTAATGTGAATAGAAAGTGTTTGAAACCCCCGCTCTTATTCTCACTCCCTGGTCAGCCTGGTGGCTTTTATCCAGTTAAAGTGGGACTTTGGAGATAATTGAGGGACATCAGAAATAATTATAGTGTTATTTTTATATTTATAAGCTGGGAAGGTTCGATCGCTGCTCCAGGTTTGGTTTTGCTTTGCTACTAACAACAAATGCTTGTTTGCAGTAACTTCTATATTAAAAGGAAATAAATGTGTGTCTATGGGTTATTTCTTTGTTATTACTAATAAATCTATTGCTTTTGTAAAGAAAGCCTGCTTACTCGACATCAGAGTGGAGGTACGGTTGTGAGGAATTGCATTATGAGCAGCAGAAGTGTGAGCGCTGGGTGAGACTAAATCTCCTCTCAGTGCCAAACACATGATTCTGCTTCTGACTCTCGTCCTGAGCTTCTGGTACATCGGGTGCTGACAGTCTGGCGCCTGGTTGTAGCAGCTGTGAGTGCATAATAAGCCTGTAGCTTCACATACAGAGGGGATGGTTTGGTGCAGTTTGGTTCATTTCCACAGCTAAACAAACCCTTAGCTGGTAGGTGGGATTTCAGCCAGTATAGATATAGTTTGAGCTAATCCTTCACGTGGCTTTAAACAACCAAAACATTCCTGTATAACTAAGCTGTTCCTGCTTTGCTCTTAGTCCTGAGTAACACAGGAAGTGATGATTCTTTTGACCAATCAGTGGATTAAGGTGTGTTGAACGCCACTCTTTAGGATCAGTATTTGGGACCCCTATGAAGAGTCACCCAAAAATGCTGGAGAAGGGCTCAGATTGGATATTCTGGCTGCTTTCCCAGTTTGTTCCTGTGGGGGCAGAAGAAAACATGGAGAGCGCATTGCTAAACGCCGGACCGATGAGGTAACAGCTTTTGGTGGCGGCAGCATGATGGTGTGGGACATCATCGTCCTCAATGAAAACAACACTTATTATTTACTGCAGTAGTTTCCGTGTACAGACGTGGAGAGGAGACGCTACAGACAGCTGTACGCTCTTACGTCCAGTTTGAGATCGAACTGGTGGTTAGCACTGCAGCCTGCAGGACAGTGACCTTTCTGTGTGGACATGCACGATAGGTTGATTGGTGTGATTGGTTGTTTGTCTGTCTGTGTTGGTGCTGTGATGGACTGGCGGCCTGTCCAGGGTGTGCCTGCGTCTCGCCCAGTGATTGCTGGGATAGGCTCCAGCCTCCCAGTGACCTTTAACTGCAGACGTGTCAGACTCCTGGCATTGAAGGCCGGTATCCAGCAGGTTTTGTTGTTTCCCTGATGCAAATCAAATGGATCCAACAGGTTCTTGTCGTTCGTCATCATTAATTTCATTCAGCTGCGTTGGAGACTGGAGACACAAAAACCTGCTGGAAACCAGCCTCAAGGCTCGGAGTTGGACACCCCTGTTTTATTGGAATAAGTTGTACAGGTGATGGATGAATGAAACGACCTGCAGTTCAGACTTTAACCCCGTTGAAGGCATGCAGGATGAATTTAGGCGTGCATAAGGATCAGGCTGTATGATAAGACCTCTGATTGTTACATAAGCAAAGGATCTTAAATTACCAGTATGTCTTGTTTCGTCAGACTTCAGTCGTTCATTCTAATAAAAGACCAAACAAAGAGTCAACCACAAAGTAAGCTGCTTGCTGGAGAACAAATTTTATTAGGGCATGACGCACATGCTCACATCTGCTGCTCATCCCACAATGCAATGTCCTCACAAATGTGTTGCTATATAAAACACAATATTAATTACTAAGACATTGTTACAAACCACATCTATCTGAGCTGGTTTTAGTTGATAGGAGGATTTAAATGTGATATAAAAGTGTGTTTTTCATTTTAATAATCTAAAACAGAGACAGAGCTCTCTGTCGGGCCACCAGTAGGACAGGAACCACCCGTTTTCCACTCAATGTGTGTACTTTATGCAGACAAAAATACTAAAAATACTTTCATTTTTCCCCAATGCTTTAGATGCTACTGTGCCCAATAAGCAACGATCTGATAAAAGGTTTTTAACCAGTAGGAAGTAATATAGAAATGCTTCCAGGCAGAGCCAGCACTCGCTCTGAGGATGAACATTGATCTCGTCACTGTTTGCTTTTGTCTGAGACACAAGTTGGAGGCTTTAATGGCTGTATTAGGAACCGTGCAGCAGCGAGCGCTGCATCTTTCTATGCGTATAAAGAGAGCTTTACTGTTACTGAGGTGCAGCAAAAGCTAAACAGCTTTTTCTGTATTTGCAGCTTTGTGATCACGTTTTTTTTAACCTGCTGTTGCTGCTTTCACATTTTCTGCTCTTTTGCTAAATAACTCAAAGTACAACTTGTTTCTTTTGAGTTACTGCAGACTAAATGTGTGAAAAGGATTGGTACGGACATTACACTTCATCAGTCATTCATGTGTTTATGAGTTGAAACAACTTTATATTTTTTGCTATTGAATAAAAATGTTATAAACCAAGATATTTCATGTACTTTCAGTGATAATTTTTTGAACTTGCTTATAAATTTAGCATGACAACATACATTGTTTGTAATGGAAAGGGGGATAATCTGTGTTTTGAGACTCGTTGTATCCTGGTTTGAATAACAAGTGTTACAAACTCTGCAGCAAAGGGGATAAAAGGCAATGCCTGGAATCAGAAACTAAACAAATCCAACTTTCCGAGGGTTCCTGGTTGACATGCATAGATTTAATATTAGTCTGTGTTTGCTCTGAAAGAAAGCAGTGTCACATTCCTGCAACTTCATCCGGGGAATCGTCACCGCTCCGTCTGGACGATGTCTGCCTCGGGTTTATTTAAACTGACACGAAGGAAAGATGCTTCTCAGCACATAGAAGTGCATCTAAGGTCATTTAAACAGCACCTGTTGTTCTTCCTATTATGCAAAGAAACGCAGGGACTTGCAGACGAAGAGGAGTGAACTGATTTGGTGCTGTTTGCGTGAGCTTGTAATCTCCTCTGCAAACACATGTTCTGTGTCTTCTTATGTAAGGCAAATTGCTGATGTAGAAACTGAAGGATAGAAAAAGTTTGGCATATAAGGAGGAGAAAAAGTTGGTGATTATATGTGACTTAAATCTGTCTGCAGGGAACGTGATAAATGGCTAACATATTGTCTGCTTCCTCCATAAATTCCCAGATTTTTTTGCTGCTGCCTGATTCACTCGCATACATGCAAAGATGTGTCTGCTGAGCCCGGATTTCATGAACCTGTGCAGGCAGCTTTTATGCAAACACATGGGGATCTGCATGCATTCTAAACACACCAAAAAGGCAGAGATTTCTTCAGGAAAATAAAGCAGAAAATGCAAATAAATCACCTGAATTTTTTCTTCAAATAAGAAGTGAGCTGTGGAATTTTTGGTCTAAAAGAGGAAGGAAAATAACCGTATGGGTGTTAGTCAGAGAGGGAATAATGCAGAAGTTAGAGTAAAAATAAAGAGTGTAAAGATCTCTGGCTTCAGCTGATAAGTCATTTGGCATCATGGCTATGTGTCAGGAGTTCAGTTTTAATGTGGATCACGGCTATCTAGAGGGTCTGGTTCGTGGGATGAAGGCTGGGATCCTGACTCAGGCCGACTATCACAACCTGGCACAATGTGACACCCTTGAGGGTAAGAATTCAGTTTTGTTTGCTTTTTCTGGGCCTGGCCAGCATATTATACACGCGGCTTCAGCCTTTTTGAAGTTCTGAAGTGTGTGTGAGTGTTTTAGAAGTAGCTGTGGTGGAGTGCTGACAGGGATCACTTTATTTGTCCAGTTTCTTCACCTGGAACTCATTTATCAAGGAGATTGTTGGATTTTTCTTTCCCAGAATTTCTTTCTGTGTTTGAGAAATGAGGCGTAGCTCAAAGAAGTCGAAGGCCAGTGACAAGTTTCTGTGTTTACCGCTGCGTGTGTGCCGTTGTGTGATCAGCTCGTCGGCCTCGCTTCATGGTTTATGACTGAACCTGAACCTCCTGACAAGGCCTCATTTTTCTGCTGCTTTCTGCAATGAAAAACCAAAAAATAAAAGACATATATGTTCGTGATAAGAAGATCTGTTTGCATAAAGCAGAAAGATGAGACATGTGAGATTACTACAGAAGGGTCAGGTTAAATATGTGTTACTGTGTCAGAATAAACTCCCCTGAAACACCCAGCCAGCGGGGGTTAGTCCAGTTTCCACAGGGGCCTCACCAATCTCTGCCTATATGTTTTTCAACTTAGTTCTAACTGGGTTTTCATCTGAGACTCTTATCTGCAGCCCAAGTTGAACCCCTATGGGCCCCACGTGAAAGCTTTTCTCTGCATACTGTCTGCGAAAAGAACAGCAGCTCAGCTCATCTAAGAAGGAATAAAGTTCTGTCTGATGAGAAAAGGCTGAAGCAGTGAAGCTGAGCAGTTTCACATTAATGGAGGTTTTACACAGGAAGCAATGAGCTGATGAGGATAATGGACTCCTCTCTCAGTGGTCAATCAGGAGAATCCAGAGATGGACCACAAAGCACCTGAAACACCACAAGGATCCAGAAAAATGTGAAGAATAATATAGATAGATTTTATAGACTATAAAACCTCTTTGATCTCCATGGAAACCAGCAGGACCTTCATCAGTCATTACGGAGTCACAGGTAACAGCGGAGGCTTTATTTCTGAGGTTTCTTTCTCCTCTTTCCCCTCTTTGGCTGCTCTTTAGAGTCTCTGCTTTCATACGACACCTTTTTCATGTGGAGAAATCAGCAAAAGTTCTCATATGTTTCTTATATGCCTATAAAATCTGGGTTTGAATTGTTTGGTTTGGATGCTGAGGCTCAGTAGAGATTTTTAGCTGAGTTTCATCCCGTCACTGTGATTCCTGCATGTTAGGATGGCTGCTTTCTGCTGTGGATCTCACGCTGCGGCTTTTCAACGCGCTCCAGCCTAGAAGAGGTCAAATCATCCTGACAACAGCAACCTGTCTTCTTTCACCCTCTCAGACTTGAAGCTGCACTTTCAAAGCACAGACTATGGCAAACTGCTGACGTCGTCTGAAGACGAGCTGACGGTGTCTCTGGTGGACAGCAAGCTGAGGGAGAATCTGGTGGCTGAATTTAACTGCCTGCGCTCCAATGCTCTGCCGCCGCTCTCCACTTTCCTGGATTACATAACGTACGCTACAACCCCCTACATGCTTTATTAGAGGTTTCACAAGATGAGCAGATGTTCACTATGGGATATGAGCTCCTCATGAAGTCAGTGTCTTCCACACATCTTCTTGCTTCTCCTGTTTATCAAATTAAAGGCAAATAGCTACAAATAAATAAAATCTTGTAAAGAGATATGCATTTACTTCATCCTTTTTGTTACCGTAGTTACGGCTACATGATCGACAACATGGTGATGCTGATCAGCGGCGCCCTGAAACGTAAAGATGTGGCAGAGCTGCTCCCACGGTGTCACCCACTGGGTGCCTTTGAGCAAATGGCCGCCGTGGGCATCGCCCGAACTCCCACCGAACTCTACACAGCTATCCTGGCAGACACGCCGCTCGGTGATCACCTCTTTACACACCTGAATGACTCAGTGTGAAAGCGCTCTGAGACTTACACAATAAATCATTTGACTGAAAGAAACTACCAGGACTGAATTCATTCAAAGATTCAATGTGATCTTTTGTTTATAGAGGTCGTTCTTTTATTGTGTAAAACAGAATTACAATTTCAATACCCTACAAAAGCTGGGACATTGTTTTGAAGAATAATAAGGCATGATACTATGATTTCTGAATGCTATCTCATTTTATTCCTTATACAACATAAAGATGATGAAACGGATCTATTCTGTCCCGCCTATCAGAAACGGAGACATTTGAACATGTTCTGGAAAATGTGAAATCCTTTTGAATGTGATGGCAGCCACACAGCGAGCCTCATGCAGCTTTTCATGCCTTTTTGTTTGTGTTGCAGCTCTGTTTTTTCAGGATGCCATATCTGATTCTAACCTTAGTGAGATGGAAGCAGAGATCCTGAGGAACAAGCTGTACAAGGTGACTGTGAGACGATCAATTATCAGATAAAAAAATGTTTGCTGTTCTACAGCTGTCTGAGATGTGCTTCTAACTTTACTTGACATACATAAAACAAAGTTTCTTTTCTAGCAAAAACAATGTTAAATACGTTATTTTAACAATAACAAAGTCAAAATGCAGAAACTGGGTATAAAAGTAGTCTATGTGTAAATTATCAATGCTTTGGTTTTTTTGTGATTTTCTGCTGATTTCTAAACAAAATGAAACTAGTTTTATTCAGATTTTAGGACAATTTATTCACCTCAAAGATGTTTTGAGTCTGCGTTGCTCCTTTGTGCAACACTGTTGCAGTTCCACATCTGAACCAAAAACCTGTGTGTCATCTGCAAACAGCAAAAACCTGATTATTTGTGATACTTTGTGATTATTATTATTATACATAAGACATATTTTTAGACCTAAAACTGGTCCTTGAGGTGTCCCACATGTAATATTCTTCAGTCTAGACTAACAGGATTTCTCTGTAGAAGCTGTTGCCTGTTATGCAAACAGCTTTTTAACCAGTGCAGAACACAGCAGAAGCCTGAATTCTGCAGGTTTCTAAACAACGTGTCATGATTAACAATGTCAAAAGCTTTCTGCAGATCAATAAATATTCCAGATGTATTTGTCTCTGTATCGACCATCTCTATCCGGACCGAGGATGTTGAGCTATCATTTCTGAAAACACATCTTTTTGATTCATTAACACATCATTTGCTTTTGTCCAAAGTGACCTACAGAGTATCTCATATGATTCTGTTTTTATGGGGTTTTTTTTAGACATATTTAGAGAATTTCCACTCTTTCTGCAAGAAACTGGGCGGCGCCACAAAGGATACAATGTGTCCCATCCTGGAGGTACTTTGGCAGTTTCCCATCATTCAGCCTTGTGCAGTTTTTACATTTCATTCCCCATTTTAGCCTTAAATGCTTCGTGCATGTGTGCTGCAGTTTGAGGCAGACAGACGGGCCTTTATCATCACAGTGAACTCCTTTGGGACGGATCTCAGCCATGCGGAGAGGAGCGTGCTGTATCCAGCTTGTGGAAAACTCTTCCCTGAAGGTCTGCAACTCCTGACCAAAGCAGAGGACCATGATCAGGTCAAAGCTGTGGCCGACTGCTACCCAGTGAGTCTGATCTCATCTCTGAGTGCACAAATAAGAGCTGCTGCTGTGTTGTTATTGCGCATTATTTCCTTTTAACTTATTGACTTTTACCGCAACCTCCCTGCAGGACTATAAATTAATATTCGATGACCCTGAGCCAGGATCTGAATTTAAGACCCTTGAAGACAGATTCTATCAACAAGAGGTACAAAAAAATACTTTGATTTCTGTTAATGATACTGGGTTTTCCCATGAGTGCAGTTGCTCGCCATCCTTTTAAATAGAACAACTTTTTGGATTAAAAGAACAGGTTTGAAATTACTACATTTATTTTAAGCATAAAGTACTACCTGGGTTATTTATGATTTGGATGTTTCTTTCACACTTAACCAGCCTTTTTTTGGAAGCTGAAATTTGCTAAAACTGAATGCCAAAATGAATAAATCTGAAATGCCACTGCTTCTTTTCCATGTTCAAGTTTTAGACAGCACCACAGCACTGAGATGGGTCTGATAAAGTTGTTAATGACATGTTTGCATACAGACTATGGAAAAATTTCTGTCTTAGTTTTACTGGACCTCAGAGCTGCATCTGACACAGAAGACCACAATAAATTACTCCAACAACTGGAGAGCTGGGTGGGCCTCTGTCACTGTACTAAATGGTTCAAAACATTCTTAGAGAATAAGAAATACTTTGTGTCAATAGGTAACTTTACATCTGAACAGACAAAAAATACATGTGTAGTTCCCCAAGGTTCCATCCGGGGGCTTCTACTATTTTACATCTACATGTGCCCACTGGAACAGGCCATACAGAACAGCTATGCAGATGAAATACAGATTTATATTACAGAGTCACCAGGAAACCAAAGCCTCATAGAGGATCCTGGTAAATGCATCAAAGAGATTATTGACTGGATGACTATGACAATGATGAACTGATTACCACTGTACTGGAGACTGCCATATTTTAACCCCTCATGGCTGACCCAAGAAAAAGAACTGGACAGAACCATTCGGTTTTAAAAATGTAAAAACTTTATTTGACCCCTTGACAAAATCAAAAAAAAGTATTTTTTCAGTATATTTTCTATTTATTACCATGTAACAGTCCAAAATTACTATAGTGTAATCTTCAGCTTTCTGGTGTTCAACAAGGGGGCAGATGGTGAACAACAAAGTTTTGTGTAAAGTTTCTGCCACAAAGTGATGCAAAATTTTCCTACTCCATGTATCTCTCACCTCTTTACCTCTTTACTGCGCTGTAGTGGAGATATTACATAACAACCATGCCAGCTTGAAGGATGAATGGTTCTATTATGGCAGTGGAATTTCACGATGTTGGGCGTGGGTGTTTTTATTCATGTTTTTCTGCTCCGTAAATTAAGTTTAACCCTCTTATGACCATTGTCCAAATTGTGCTTACGCACAAATACTTCAGGAGTAACGGTAAGCTACTGAAGGTCCCGCTACAATTGTATGATGGCCCTCTGAATCTTGGTTGTAGTGCGGGGTTTTCCAATGTTGACTGCAACTGGTTTTTGAATAGTTAAAATATATTATATGGTTCGGACTTTATGGTCATTTAAAGTGAGCATGTAACGTCCTGTCAGGTTTGTCTCAGGAGGGGTAAAGTATAAATAATGTTTATCTTTCCTTTTCTTACTTAAACTGGTTTTAAACGTTATCACACACCCGTTATGTTAACAGTTGAGGAGATAGCAATTCTTATCTCAATAAGTAACACTGACAGAGCTTGACAAGCAGAGCAGAGTCAGCTTTTTTTTTATTCTTCCCCAAAAAGACAAAACCAAATTGGTCAAAAACACTGTTGGTTATTATAAGGATTAAACATTTGAATGTGGCTCAGACTGTGTTCACGTCTGCTGTGTCTGCATGGGTAGTGGGGGTAGTTAGAGCAGTGTGAATGTGCATTCAAAATGAAACCAAAGATACCAACTCTGGTTCACTTGAAAATGGGGGTCTCAGTTCACTTGTAAATGAACCCTGGTTCAGATAGCTTGCAGTGTGAATGCAAATTGCACCATCTGGTGAGAGGAAGGGCATTATGCTGCAACAATGTAATGTAACGTGTTGTAATGTGCCAGATATCTGGCTGCATCTTCTACTGAACAGATTCTGATGGAAACTATTATCAGAAAAAAAAGACAGAATAAAATTGGTGTTGCTCCATTGTTTCTTCAGCGTAAAAGAAAAAAAAGCCATTTTCTGTCCTGGTCTATCTCTCTGAGCATCAAACCAACATCTCTAACATCTTAATGATTACAGCAAAAATCTGCATCTATTCATATTTGATGTTGAATTTACAGTCTTGGCTTATTTGCTCAGGCATTTTCTGTGACTTTGTGTGGACGGCCACATTTCTTAATACAATTTTATCTCTTGCAGAAAACCTTTTGAAGCTTGTTTTTTTCATTCTAAGTTTCTCTTGTTTCCGCAGGTGAAGTTGAACCTGCTCACCTTCCTGCAGCAGTTCAACTATGGAGTATTTTATTCCTACTTCAAACTGAAGGAGCAGGAGGCCCGCAACATTGTCTGGATCGCAGAGTGTGTCACGCAGAGGCAGAAATCCAAGATACACAGCTACATACCTATTTTCCAGGGAGCAAATTAACCAAGCAATAAACAGACATGTTTCAAATGCATCGATTACCTGAGGTTTTTATTTAATAAATTGTATAAAAATATCTACTGATCTCTTTATAAATCCAGTATAGTCTCTGTAGTTAATGAAGATTAGTCGTTTGTACCATGAATAGTTAATATAAAAAAAAGGCTTTTTAATTAGGAATAAACTACGGGCTGATATGAGATTTAAGGGGGAGACAGAAACCAGTTTGTTTGGTGCTTAACAGCAAATATTTGTATGTCTTGATTGACCTCTAGTTAAAAAATGTCAGCGTATCATAACCCGGGTATTTTGTCATAATGTGTCTACATGTTATATGTTATTCAGTCAGACCAGAGCATGACCTGTTCAGGTGTCATGCTTCAGTTCCAAACGTGTCAGATGCATGCAAACAAACAATACTAAATGCATCCAGTAAAACATCAGGTTAAGTTACTGGTGCAGGCTTATTTTTAGGCCTGAGGCTGGCAGGATGTGCAACCTGAAGCCACTGCTGGGTGTTTAGTAGTCCTTTTCTTTTGCTCCTGCTGTGTAGTATTTCAACATTTAAAGCTGAAGATGAAAAATATTAAATACATAGCAATGAGTTGATTTTAGCTGGACAAACCAGTAAACTACTTATAATGTGGAAACTACACTGTAAAAAATGTGTTTACTAAAAAAAGCCCATTCATGTTTTATGCTGAAGACAAATTTGGAGCATTTCATCCTTATTCTGTGTAATTTAGTCTGCTTTAGGTCCAGAGAAAATGGAGTAGTAGCATTAGAAACCATAGGGAAAACTACAGGAACAGCACAGCAGATATATAAACTGCAAAAGCAATAAAAGAGAAGAAACCGCTGCAATTTCATACACACACACCCCCTCTGCGCTGCCTCTTTTCATTTCTATATGAAAACGTACAAAATCTTTTCCACAATTGCCGTGTTTGTAACCATCTGAAACTGATGTAGAAAATAACTCAGTGTTTTAGATGACAACCATCCCAAGGTGAGGGATTGTTGAAAAGCCAAATGTGAGACTGACCAAACAAATCATCCATGATGCAGAAGATGGACCGTTGACTTGCTTGTGTTATTCCCATTGCAACTATTTATTAGGATGCATTTAATGCTCTCCTTCAACTTAAAAAATCTGCACACTATGCCGTGCTCCTAAATTCATCGTGAAGGAAACCAGCCCAGCAGGACAGCAAGCCTGCTCCTGCTGCTCCTGTAGCGGGATAAATGATAAGGTACATGCTGTTCACAGCAACATCCTGCTACGTCTGCGTATATACCTGCTGCAAGCAACAAGCACGACAAGCCGTATGTATTATAAGCCGTACTCATACGCTTTCTCAGGCAGTTTAACGTGCTGCAGTTTAAGCTCTGGGCTGTGTGCGCTCATCTCCTGGACCTGGTACTGTATGTTCTCACATGTGGTGTTTTCACACTTTAACATCAGATTTTTGTTTAGAACATGCAGACAATGTGGTTTTTAACCCACAGTTGCTTTCTGCTGGAGGAGAATGCCATGGATGGAGGAGGTGCAGAGGGAATGTCTGTCAAAGGCCAACAGGAAGCAGGACTGGATGCAGAAACACGGCTCTGAAAAGCTCTTTTCACTACGATACGATAAGGACAACAGAGGAGGCTACATGCTGCACCGTCTCACCCAGCGATCTGCTGGATTTCTACTTGCTGACTGACAGAAGGGGGTTTTCACAGATTCCACTGCTTTCTGACTCGGTGTCTGTGTGAAAACAAATAACGGTGCAGCGTGACAGTTACTGCGAGCTATTTATGTCCCAAAAACTCTCCTTTTCATGGCAGGTCTGAGTGCTGTTCAGAGAGGTGCAGTACAACGCAGATCACCATGGAAATGTCATCAACGTGAAAGGTTAAAAGCGGCATATAATGTTAACTGCAGGGTTTAAGTAATGCAGCAGAGTCAGTGGTACTTGAGCGTAAATAGGTCCATTTTAGCAGCTAACTGGGCTCATAAACCGCCCATCTGGACTTTTCTTTGGCTCGTCTCTCCATCATACTTTCTCTGGGAAAAAAAAGAAAGAAAATCTTTTTTATGTTTAAGTTAAAGAGCATGACAGCACGGTGGAGCGGTGGGATGTAAACACATCATGTTCTGGTCTTACTTACGGCACTGGACCGGGACCTCTACTGGTATGTAGTTCTGCTGGCAGAGATGAACAAAAGCAGATGCTAATCTGCAGGGGGCTCTGGAGGAGCTCAGCTCACATGCTGACAAGAACTGACCAGGATCCACCTAACCACACACACACACACACACACACACACAGATTTTACTCCCCACCAAACTCAATAAGATTTTTATGAAGTTTAAGTTGAGATAAGAACTTAATTTTCTTTTGTCTGAAAGATTTTATTTTATTTCCTGCATGAAGGAAAAGTAATAAGCCCCCCCCCTTACCTCCCCTCTCTAAGCCACATGATGTGTGCTGTGCCAGTAATGTGCTTTCAGAAGGTCTCCCTCATTTCTAACCGGGTTTCGTTTAACCAAACTGATCTGATCGTGTGAATCGGTGTGGATGCACAGTAGCTATGTTAGTGTTTGGGTACTCACCACCCTGAAACAGGAACTTAGGGACGAATCGGGAGAAGAGAACAGAGCGCTGCAGCTCACTGGACTTGTTGCTGCTTTACCAATGTCCTTTTCTCTCTCTGAAGCGTCGAAACATGTTGATCTCAGCTGCAGACGCAAAAAGAAGCAGGTTAAAAGTGGAGGCTCCCCATCGGCACAAACATTCGTGGATCTTCTCCCACCTGCCAGCTGGAGAAAAAATCCTCCAGTGTGTCAGCTTGAGATCCATCGTGCAAAGGGAAATCATTGCCTGCATCATTGTCGTTGGTCCCCAGCAGACCGGTGGACACACCTGTGAAGGTAAAATATAAAACATCTTCTCAGGAGCAGGTTCAGAGATGACTTTTCCTGTTTTTTGCTCGTCTTATCTTTAGTTATATGTATGGCAGAGCCTCCGCTGATGACGATGGGAATAAGTCTGGTTTATTAAAGTGATGTCTAACAGGAATGAACACTGCAATCCTCCATCCGAGTGTATCGGACTGTGAGGTGTGAACACATCCTCAGTTTCGTACCTACCGTGTAAAAATCCATCCAAAGTGAAGCTGCACACCTCTAGGGACAAATCACATGACACCAAAACTCCATCCTGATTGGACACCAGTACATCCTTTGGCCCTCTTTTCACAGTCAGCCCAGTATGACTGTGAAATGTGTGTGTGACCGCGCTGTTGCAGTCGACCATCACCTGTGATGGAAAACGCTTTGGTTAGGCTTTTCTGCCTTTGCAGGAAGATGCTGCAGAAGAAGCGGTGAATCATGCACCCGTCCACTGCGCTGAATGTCGACGCTGCTGTTGCTCATGTGAATCAGAAGGAGGCTCTGGGGGTCCGCCCGGAGCAGCAGCATGAAGGAGCTGTCGCTGCTCACATCCTGAGCGAGGACCATTGGGCAGGAAGCAGGCAGCTCGTATAAATGGCCGTCAAATGTCATCACAAACTGGTCTGCCACCAACAGAGCTTGGTCTTTTCCGGGGACATAAAACAAGAGAACAGAGGGAGAAAAAACAGATTTAACTGATCATTTTTGCTTGTTGGAACGTGACTCAATAAAAATTCTGGTTAATTTTATAGAAAAATGTTTCTTAACATAAAATTGTGAGCCTTTAATGCACAGTGTACAATAATATCACGCCTCAGAGAGGCAGGAGGACTCTGTGGGACATGACCGACGGTCAGACCGGATACTGGTGGTCTTGAGATCATGAGGAATTACTGTATGTGTGCACAGTTCACTGTGAAATGCTGCATCATACAGAGAAGAAGCTGTTTGTCAGCGGTCTTCTCTGGTTGATTTGTCCAGCTCACACACAAGCAGCGATGGGAACAAACCAGGGAGGAGGAGGAAGAAGATGATGCAGAAAGTGCTGAAAAAGAAAAGCACCTGAAAAATATGCAGAAGATGAGAACAGTAAAAAAAATCTGTTTCCTCTTTCTGGTCTTTTCAGGTGCGTGGAAACAGCTTCATACTGGTGCATTACTGCTACTCTGTGGCTGTGGGAGTACTTACCAGTTAGAGGCAGAACAGGTGGCTCACAGCCTCACCCCAACTGAACATCACAGATGCTTTAGAAGTGGCTTTGCACAATGCTGACTCCATAGGTGCACTCCATATCACCACATATGCCCTGAACTACACCAGTGCTAATACCAACCAGTAACTCCTAGCATGGCACCGCCCACTACTGGATGAACTGACAATTACAGCAAGCTTAAATGGAAGAGCCAGATGCAAAGATGTGGGCCTATAGGAGGAGAGGAAGCACGCGGCTCTGATATGGTTCCAGACAATGACTCTGTCAGCGAAGACCTTGCAGATTCCAGCAGAAGATGCTGAACCACAACCTGCATCCATCACAGCAGCATGGCTGCACAGGCAAAGAGTCCTGGTGCTGAACTGGTCTGCCTCCAGTCCAGATGTTTCACCAGTACAAAACATCTGGAGCATCATGGAAGCAGAAATCCAGCATGGTCTCCCCACTTCCGGGATGTTTAGGGACGGTTATGACAAAGAGGAGAAACCACACAACGCTAAACATCATCTTTGTGCAGATGTGTTTCTGCCATCTAATAAAGAAGGAGCTGATGTTTCCCATCAGGATGCAAATGTAGCTTCTAGAGTCCACAGGACGTTGTGTCAGAGTGGAACTGGGCAGTATCAGGCTAACTTTGATTAAACTAAAACACCAAACTGGTCTTTCAGGTGTTTCACATACAATCTATGGTTGCTGCCATGCAACTGCTTTGACAAGCAAAAGCAGCTTAACATGAAACTGTGAGGGAACTCAGAGATGTATGAAGCCAAACTCCTCGCGTCTCACGTGTAAAAGGGCTGTCCATCATTTTCCTCTTGATGCGGTAAAGTTCAGCAGTAGGTCTGACAGAGGCGAGGGCCTGTAGGGGCCTCAGGAGCCATTCCTCCAGAAGGATCTCCACCAACCCGGCCTCAGATAGCTTTTGGGAGGTGAGAGGTGGCAGCGGGACCGACACAGACACAGTGCATTCCCTGGAAAAACACAAATATGGAGTAAAATCTGACAGATGCTTTTATAATAGAGCCCTGATACAAACAGAAGAACTTAAACTGGGAATAACTGTGCACAGGAAGCGTTGGTGTAACACAATCCTGATCTAAAACCTGATCGCAGACACACACAGGAAGCATAACAGCATTTCAGGGAAACATCTCAGGTTTCTTGCTGTCACTAAAACAAAATGAGGAATATATTCCCCCTCTTTGAAAAGCTCAAGCCATTGTATGAAGACTGGGCATAAAAGGCTTTTTAATAAGTCCCACATTGTGCCGTACCTGGGGGAGAATTTGTATAAAGAAGCAAGTCGTTTCCTGACCCCAGAGAGAGCCGTGGCCAACCTGCTTTCAGTCCAGTGGTAGGTCTGTTGACCTGCCTGAGTGTCAGAGAAAAGCAACTATTTACACTCAGTGGATGGGAGCATGCGCATCATCTCATTGCTTGTTACATTTATCTTTTGGCTCTGATGCTGAATTCATAATTCATACGACTCACATGAAGCTGTATCCTGTAAGTTAATCTGCTTTTTGTGCATCACTGAGGTTTTTTCAGGTTTTAGGAACATATAGTAATTTCACCATGACATAAAATAAACCCTGCTGTGTTGAAGTGTTGCCATAGTGACCTGGTTTCTGGATTTGGGTTTTTATTTAAGCTTTATTTAAGCTTGTTTTTGTGAGTTAGTTTTATTTTACCTATTTATTTTGCTTTTATTTTGTTTGGATGATGCAAATTATTGAGCATCGGTAGAAGAAGAGCGACAGATTTACAGAAAATAAAACAGCCAATCTGGAGAAGCTGCAGAAAAACTATGATCAAAACAACAACAAAAACACAACACAACAAGTATTTGTATGTGTGTGTGTGTGTGTGTGTGTGTGTGGGTGTAGACTCTGAATTAAGCTTAAAATGGTCATTTAAATTTCAGAAGAAGGAAGAAGATGAAGAGGATGAAGAGGATACACTATCTGCTGGTCCAGAGAAGCCAACAGGGATCTTTTTATGTATTAAATACACATCCACACATTTTTCAGCATTATGAGTTCAGACGTGTGTGAGGACACAACCTGTCCTGTGATGTCATCACATATCCATGATGTCACAGAAAATAATCTCCCAGATGGATAAGAGAGCAGATCCTGATACCATCTAGCAGGACACGATGATCTGTAGGTGTCAGAGACGTCACGTCCTCTGACAGACCGGCATCGCTCTGCGGCTGGATGTTTCTGGGAGGTTTCAGATGAACTGATACAGGATTTATAACACAGCTGCCAGTAACTGTTTTAGCTAACAGCAAAATCTTAAAGATAAATCTTAAAGATAAATGGTAAATTTGAAATATCTTTAGCTGCTAAAGTGAGAGGGATCATTCTCAGATCTTTTAAAATAGTTGATGGATGACAGTATTTCTGTAATGGACAGAGAAGAGGTTAGGATGGAAAGCACACTGGGACCAGTAGCCTGGAAGAATCACCTGAAAAGAGACCAGATCATATAAAATAAATAAAAATAAAAAATAAAATAAAGACACTGGTGAAAAAGCCGAGCTGGACCCGGAGCAGACCGTCACACAGCTGATGGAGCTGCTTACAGTTTTCCCTTTTTCCGCACAACAGGTCAGGAATTTTCCACATTGGAGGCAATGTGAGCAGCAGGAGGAGTGTGACACAGCCTCAGGGTGAAGCTTTCAGATTAAATTTAAAAAGCCGCTCTCTGCCTCTAAAAGCCATGTTGAACAAAGCCAGGAGATCCTTTAGGTAATGCAGATGGACATGCTTGTCATATTACCAGGACAGCAAGCATGGAGGCATGGTAGAGATGTGTGGACCCAAGGTAAGCAGGAGGTAGAGGCAAACTGGAGCAGATTAAGGAGGGTTATTATTAAACTAACTTTAGACAAACAAGAAAACCAGCTCAGGACAAACAACTGATGATACGTAAAGAGAACAAAATGAGTATAAATACACTAAAATTAAACACAAGAAAGATAAACGGAAACACATGTAACACAGGAAATACATCAAAATAAAACAGGAAATTAAAAAAAAAACACAAACAAACCCTGACAATACTTTTATACGAGAACGTTTTAAACACAGACTCGATGTAACATTTTTTCCTCGCACGACGGTGTCATCCACAGAAAAGAGTGACATAAGGGGAGACAACCCTGCAGGGACCCATATTCAGGGCTCCTGTGGAGGATGTTCAGACCGATGTCCCCATCTAAGGCCGACTGGTGAGGAAGAACATGACCCAGAAACTCAGTGTCAGATTGTTCAGCATCACAGACTGATCTGTTACAGGATGACAGAGGGACCATCAGCAGAAGGCCGTGCACACTCGCAGTTTCCTTTCAATCAGAGTGAAGGAGATTCAACACCCAGCGCTTTCTGTAACTGACTCCCGATTTTAGCACTCGAGACTTTTATTGTTCTGGTCCACCATCCGGCGCCTGAGGAGGGGAAAGCAGTACTCCGTCAACACTGTCTACAGTGGAGATGGGAGGCTGCTGACCTCGACTTGGGACGTTGTGGGTCGGTGGAGAGAATATTTCGAAGACCTCCTCAATCCTACCAGCACGTCTTCTGATGAAGAACCAGAGGTGGGAGACTCTGAGGCGGATCCTCCCATCTCCGGGGCGGAAGTTGCTGAGGTGGTTAAAAAGCTCCTCGGTGGCAGGGCCCCAGAGGTGGACGAGATCCCCCCGGAGCTTCTTAAAGCTCTGGATGCTGTAGGGCTGTCCTGGCTGACACGCCTCTGCAGCATCGCGTGGACATCTGGGCAGTGCCCCTGGATTGGCAGACTGGGGTGGTGGTCCCCATCTTCAAAAAGGGGGATCGGAGGGTGTGCTCCAACTATAGGGGCATCACACTCCTCAGCCTCCCTGGGAAAATCTATTCAAGGGGTACTGGAGAGGAGGGTCCATCCAATAGTAGAACCTCAGATTGAGGAGGAGCAGTGTGGTTCTGGTCCTGGTCGTGGAACAGTGGACCAGCTCTATACCATCTTCAG
>JBAMIG010000008.1:1554430-1579513 GCA_037177335.1 Kiunga ballochi
CAGCTCTTCCCGTTGAGGCTGCAGCTCTTCCCACTAAGGCTGCAGCTCTTCCCGTTGAGGCTGCAGCTCTTCCCACTAAGGCTGCAGCTCTTCCCGTTGAGGCTGCAGCTCTTCCCACTGAGGCTGCAGCTCTTCCCACTAAGGCTGCAGCTCTTCCCACTAAGGCTGCAGCTCTTCCCGTTTATGGCTGCAGCTACTTCCTATGAGCCAGAGCACAGTTCACGCCGCCCGGTGTTTCATCCCTTAAACACTCCTTGCGTTTTTCTCAGAGCAGATTTCATTCTCAAGCTTTCCTTTCCAAGCAGGTTTCAGCTCCCAGTGACCTCCTCCTGTTGGCAGGGAGAGTTTCTTCCAGCTGGATGACTCCTGGATGCTTATGAACACAAGTCACAGACATACACCCCCACAATGATTTCACTGCCTTCTGTGAACCCTGTTTCCATTTCCAGGAATTTTGAGTTGGATCGGACCGCACCGGATGGCTGCATCTGACCTCGGGTTTGCTTGGAGACCCCACCCCCATTTATTTGTTATGTTGTGACTGCATGCTTTTAACTTTTATTCCTTCTGTTTCACCCTGTCTAGATGTATGAACTGTATAAAATTGCATAATGAAATCTGTAATGTTGAATAATAAATACTGTGAGAGGGATATGCATCAACACTTTTGGTAATGAAACCCATATTTTCCTTCTTCAGTACATATATTCCAGCTTTTCTTTGATTACCACATTCCTGTTGTCTACCAGTCATTTGTTTTCGACACAGCTCTGTAATTTTTTTTCATGCTTTTTGGATTTTGTCCCAGTACATTTCATTTCATTAGTTCATAAATAAAGTTCTTTTGGTTACATCATCTGTCTAACACTGCCTGTGAACTCTACATTTAGGCTTTTAGTAAAAAATATCTGGGACAGCTGTAGGAGATATCTATAGTATAAATGGCTTTGGAAGACAACTGACACATTCATTAGGTTAAAACCTTACCGCGTCCATAACGGCTCGGAGTGCCGTCATGCCGGTCTGTGACAGCAGCCTCAGGTGGGGATTCTCTAGCAAAGAAGGTAGACCATCAACCTGCCTTTCAGTCCACATCCAAACCGCCTCCCTCCACACTGCATCCAAACTCTGGCCCTTCACATCCTGGTACACACCTGCCAAAGTGGCCAGAGGCCCTGAGGACACACAGACACCCAAAGACACTGAAATCAGAGATCCATAGATAAAGGTGCATTTTGCAAGAATGAAGCTGCAGGAAATAAAAGAGAAGGAACGCGTTAAAAGGAAACATTTCTGCATCACGTCACAAAAATCAGATAAGCAAAAAAAGTTTTTTTTATTACTACTCAGCATTTTTAAATCTCAAGGAACACCGGCCTGCATGTTTTAGAGGTAACCCTGTTTTACCCAGTCTGATTCATTACAGAGCCGCTGCAGAGAAGTTAACGAGCAGTTCAATTAACGTGAATCTGTTGTGCTGGAGCTAGAAGGAACCTAAACACGCAGGAGGAGCAGGGTTTGAAAAACAAAACAAAAGCCTTTCTGATGGCTTTTATCCCAAGTTGTACAAGTTTTTCATAGTAAATTAAATCTGTCGCCACTCACTCCTTAGTTCCTGCTGTCCCAGCAATGAGGCGTTCTGCAGCTGGCTGAGGAAGAGCGGCAGTTTGCTGATCATCATGTGACGTATGTTGCTTCTGTGCCACAGAGCCAACATGTCCGCATCGCTGTGTTCCAGCAGAGCCTCGACATGCCGTAAAACATGAAGAGGCACATCACTCAGCTCCTGCAGCAGCTGGCTCTCTCTGCCCTGGAGGGCATAGGAAAAAGCCCAGCATTAAAAGCACACAGTCGCATCCACATATTGCTGACTCAGCACTAATCCACTAATTATATTCATACCATTACATTTGTGCTGTGTCATACCTGTCTCCTGATTTCTAATAGGAGATGCTGTAACATCTTTACTCTCTCTGTGAGTTTGCGTCGCGTCTCAGAGCCCAAATAGTGAAGCTGTTCCTGTCAGGTGAGCAAAATTCAAGGTACTTAAAAAATGCCATACTGGGTTAAAGGTTGGGATGTTTTTAGAGCATCGGGGGTACCTCTGCTGAAGTCAAACTCTGCAAACAGCCTCTTGCTTTCAATGTCAGCCTCTGATTGGCCGCTTTGACAGACAAGCTTCCCAGAGTTTCGGATTCGTTGCCATCATCTCTTCTCCACAAATCAATCCGAAAATTGTGATCAGCTTCCATGCAAACTGCTACGCCGAGATCCTCGCCGTGGGTCGGACCTGCACGTAAACACAGGATTATACACACTTACTGTGTGTATTAGTGGTATGATGCAGAGATTGTGGGATATTTACCGTCCGTATAACCTGCTGTAGTCTGGAGACATTGTCCTTGCAATGTCCCCTTCAGCCAGATCTTTTCTCTGTGGTCCAGTGTGGTCTGTATCTGAAGACCGGAGAGACGGGCCTGAGACACAGCAGTGCCACCCAACTCCACACTCCAGTTACCCATCTGATACTGGAAAGTGTAAACAGTTTGTGTACTCATGATGGCATCACTGACACAAAAAGCAGGTTTTTTTAATGTCTTAAAACATTTAGTATTTATAGGATGCACCTGCAGAACATGACCCCCTCCCCTCAGGTGACTGACTGGTCACTGGACCAAACATCTGTCCACACATGAACTGATCACTAAAATCCCTACAACAGTTTGAGTTTTCAGAATAAGTTATCCCTGATGTCATAACACAAAGCATTGTGGGACTTGTAGTCACACATCACAGTCTAGCTACGACTCGCTTGTGGTGAACTTTGAGGTTGAGGATTTTAAAGTGAGACTGTGTAACATCGGACATAACATTAGCCTAATGTGATAAATAATGGATGATTTCTGGGGTCACTATAGTGCTTAATGTGTGTTTTATGCTCATCGTCTGGTTTCTGAAGAGGCCAGACGATGAGCATAAAATCTATCTTTGCAGGAGCGGATCCGTCTCTATGGGATCATGTGACCAGGAGTGTTTTGCTTCACAGCTGCAACCTTCATAAACACAGAGGACTCTGCTTTGTGTGTGTGTGTGTGTGTGTGTGTGTGTGTGTGTGTGTGTGTGTGTGTGTGTGTGTGTGTGTGTGTGTGTGTGTGTGGATGCAAAACTCACTCTGTTTGTTTCAGTATTATCAGACTAAGTTAGTTTTCTGCCTGTTCTGCCAACTGCAATGAACTTTTTCACATCTTTCAGTCAGTTTGCATGTAATGTGATTTTTCTGTCATTTGTTTGAATATCAAAGATGTGACAGAAAAATGAGCAACTGGCCTGGTTTAGTTTTGTGGTTTTCATGTACTGTTCAATAGGAAGCCGTATTGTAAACGAATGGAGATCGTTGCATTTGTGTCAGTGCCGTGTGGCCTGTGACAACGTTTGTCAACCGGTCAAAGGTTGCACTGTATCCCTATAAACTGACAAGATCTCTTATTACCAACATGCAACATCTAATTAATGATTTCATTTATTATTTCCAGTTAAAACTATCTCCAGTGTCTCCATACTGTGTCTCACTGAGGGAGGAAGTGGGTCCAAAAGCAGACTTAAGAGGTCAAAGGTGAGTGACGAAAATGTCATGATTTATGTTTTAATATAAAAAAAAAACACAACGGTGATTTGGAAACAGTAAGGAATGGGAAGTAATGAAGTAAGTAATGGAAGTGATGGGAAATGTACATGCAAGGCTCTACGAAATTGCTACATTTCCCTCTGTTTTCATGCTTTTGTTCTGATTCATCTATCAGTTTATTTGCATTTATACATTTTTTTACAGAAAAAAATGTAAATGTTTATATAAAAATAAACTATTTGTATTGTTCAAATTATGTTATTTATATTCATTAAATTATTTTTAGGTTGGATTGTAACGGATCACTGTGTCACTCTGTCCGGTCCACAAATATGGCGGCTGCATCCCAGAATGCACCAGGGGTGATTGTATTTTAGGCGATGTAGAATTGCTACTGTTTTTTTTTACACCAGATTAGTTTTGCTATACTGTTGGGAAACCAGGTAAGATTTAGTGTTCAGTGAGTGTTTTTATTTTAAACATCAACTCAGTTAATGAAGAATTTCACAGAGGAGCTGAAAATGAGGATGGTCAGAGTATCTCCCTGTTCACATCACTTAGCCATGAAAGTTAGCAAAGCTACATAAACCAGTAAATACGCTACTGCATGTAGTGTGTGACGACATAAGAATGATGAGAAAAAAGGGAGATTTTTAGACATTTCTAGAAACAACACCCCAAAATAACCAAGCAAGCTTTCTTTGCTGTAAAGCTGTTCTCATGTCTCTAATGTGACCCGTTATCACAGCGGTGTTTGTGGAAGATAAACACACTCCCTTTGTTTCTTAGTATATGACTCACTAAAGTGTTTGTCCACATGTAGTAGAGACCAGCTCAATAGGTGTTTTATTTTTATTTTTCATAGTTTATGAAACCTCCCAGAGAAAATGTCTTTTTTCTGTGTGCACTAACTGTTTTCCGCCCCTCCTTCAGAGAGGATTGTCTCACACCTTGAAAGCAAATCTTACAAAACGTAAACAGCAAAAAGAAACTTTAGCAGAGGACTGGACTGACTCTGAAGTCCGGGGTTTATTGAGCCTCTATCAGTGATATCCAGCAGGTTTTTGTTGTCTCCATGCTCCAACACAGCAGACTCGGTTGGATCTGTTTGATTTGCATCAGGTGTGTTAGTGCAGGAAAACAGCAGGACCTGACTGGAGTTTGACATGTGCTATAGAGCATGAACGTCCCTATTGAACCCCATTAGTTATGATGGAGGCCTTTGTGTTACCTCAGACCAAAATCAGTGAGCGAGCCCAATTCCTCTGTTTAAGCTATGTGAGACTAATCATCTGCAGCTTCAGACTTCCTACATAAACATAAGATGAACCACAAAAAGAAACATTACAGTAACCTCAACATCACTGAAAGTAGAATCAGTCAAAATGCGTCCCTGCCTGACCTGATGCACATGTTTATAATTATAAGCACATCATAGATGATCATTCAACATGTTCTTTACCTCAGAGAATAGAGACATGTTGGTCTCCTGAGCAGAGGAGGAATTAATGAGGGCGAGGGTGAAGCTGCACTCGTACGGTCGACCCGTCACCGACAGGCGAGACTGAGTGTAGAAAAACTGCTCTGCTGAGTTCATCCTGTGAGATCCAGACCATGACAGAGCCTGAAAAACACAGTGAGTTAGGTTAACCAGCAATCGCTCAGTGGTATTACTGGATATCAAAGCAGCTTTTCAGAGATGAAGTCGCTCATATGGAAAGATGGAGAGAGGTTTGAAATCTATGACGAGCAAAAATCGTTGTTTTCATTTGAAACTTCAACTTAAAAGGTCTGACATGGCAGATCCCACCTTGCACATGTTATAATTTGATAAATGTGAAGATGAGACAATGCTTAAAGTTCAACTGGTCCTCTGGGGTCCTTAAAAGCTGGGAATCACTGCATAGGCTAATAAAGATCCCCAGAAACCACTGATGTGAACACCTTAAATACAGGTTAAAGCTCAAAATATGTCTCACAGAAAGCATATGATCCAAAAACACAGCCGCCTTCTCTCAAAGTTTCTTAAAATAGTTTGACACACATTTAAAAAATGTTGTTTCAGATGGATCAAATTGTTTGTACTTTACATGAAGCATGGACGGTGTGTCCAGCAGAGTAAAGAGCAGAGGCAGCATCCAGTATCAGCAGAAAGATGCATCTCTGATGGGATGGGGGGGCATTAGTGTTGCGGGGGGTGATGGGGTTGCTACTAAGGGATCTTGCCGCAGGATCGGGGAGCAGTGGCACCAGGTGCACAGGAGCTCCCCTTCAGCATAAAGGTGAGTAGCAGACGGATGAAGGGGCACCCCATCAATGCTTGCTAGGTGTTCACTGAAGGGTGTGTTTTTACATTTTACAGAAGTTACTAAGTTAGCATAGCCAGTGAAAGGACAAAAAACAGGAAAGGAACAGGAAGATAACATTACTAAAATATCCAATGGAAGCCCCCAGATATCATGAAAAAGATGAAGTTGAGAACATTAACCACAGTTGACCAGGTGAAAGCATTTAAAGTGAGTTTGTGTCACAACTGCAGCTACAGGTGGTGTCAGAGCTCAACACTGCCCACTAGTGGATGAACTGACTTCACACCTTTGAATTGGAAAGCATGATAAAGGAGCATAACGTGGCCTGCTGCTGTTTAAAGCTTTACTTTCAGTAAGAAACACTCACAGGCTGTGGCGGACACACACCCAGCAGCACCGTATGCTCCAAACGGTCCCTGAGGTTGGTTTGAACTTTGGCCAGGAGAGTGTGTGAAGGACAGGGTGCAGGAGACACTCTGTCCAGACCAATGTGAACCTGAAGGCTGTGCATTCCACGCAAACCTTTCTGGAAGACAAAGAACAGATCTGTGTTTTTAATAAAATGCTATCAATGATAAAACTCAGACGTCTCTGTCCAGAAGTACCTGGTATTTCACGCCTTGCTTTACACTCCTATTGTCCCACCTCAGCTCTGCATTCTGGGAATAAGAGTTTCCCTCCCGATTCACTGACACACAGCCTTTAATCATCTGCACAAACCAACCCGCAGATTAGGACAGGGATTGGCTGCACATGCAGCTTCATCTGCTGGATGAGGAGCTTCACCAACCTGCTGGCCTGACACCAGAGCGCAGGCCTGCCCCCTGCTGGAGTTGGACTGCCACTGCTTGTTCAGGCTAATGGAGATGTTGACAGGAACTGCACTGTCCCACGACAGATGAGTCTGCATGCACAGCTGATTTAGTCTGGAGCTTTTCTTAAATGTAAGATGTTGACGTGAAGGTTTTAAAAACCTGGTGGTTGCTGTGCTGTTCCCTCTGCGAGCTGCGTGATAGCGTGTGCAACGACAGCATCCTCAGTGTGGAGGAAAACGGCTGTGTCAGCTCCACCAGGGTCTCATTTCTCTCCTCAGAGTGACTCCATGAACCCAGAGCTCTCACCTACAGGTAAAAGGATAACAAGTAATATGTCAGGTGTTGTGATTCACCTGAAGCTGTTTTAATTGAAATTAAAGAGTGGACCTTTCCCCCACAGGACTGCATCATTTATGCTACTTAATGTGAAAGAAGTTATTTACCAGGCAGAAATCTGTGACTGTACAAATCAAATCGAGACCAAATGTGATATCAACATGCAGCCCGACCTGTTCCAGGTGTCCATGCCTCGTCCAGCCCAGTAAAACACCACTGTGTCTGCCATGCAAGGAGCGCTCCAGCATCAAGTCCAAACTGGTCAGACGGGGAATGCAGCTGATGTGAACTACAATAAAAAAGAGACTTTAATAGCTAATGCAGCTCATTTTCACACTATTTTAAGTTTTCTAGTTTAAAATGTGTCAGATTGACATTAAATTAAATTATTTTGTGGGCACAGAACCAGTCTCCATGATCCGACTCTTATGTCTCTGATTCTGATGCTGCAAAGCTGATTTCCACAAGATATGCATCATCTGCACACAATAAACAATCACTTCCTCACGAAGCAGCCTGCTCCATCCATTCTTCTAGATGCCACTGTGATCTATTTCCACTCTAGTGGGACAGCTTGTATTCCTCCCCCTGTCCTCCTGGATGTAACAGTGTTTTATTACTCTTGTTAATCCTGAAGTAAAAAATGATTTTATGTTTTTGTTTTCATTTAAAATGAGGCTCTAAACTCAGCTTCCCGTGTCTGCAGAGTAATCAGAGTACCTCTGCATATGGCAGGACTTTATATTATGAAGAGAAATGGTACGAGTACAGTTCCTTGTGGTGCTTCAGTGCTGTTGACAGCCATCACAGCCACACAGTAGTTATAAATCCAGATGGCTGTGGATGTATCCTGGGATGTATGTAGATTCAGGGAACAGGGCAGGCTGAACTGTGTTAAAAATAAAAGAATATGACCGTCACATAGCTGCCTGATGTGAGGATTAAATGTGTCACAGGACACATTTAATCCTGATGGATGCACAAAAATGTGGAGCAACCCCAGGAGACATCATTTTTCCAGAGTGAAAGGGAGAAAAACTGGCTTTTTATTATAAGACAACAACCTGAAGCATAGTGACGATAATTCATAGATGTGACTTTGAGAAAACGGCCAGCGTGAGCCAGAATCAGGGCCTGAACTCATCAGGAAGTCTCTGGGGAGAGCTGGAAATGACTGCAGTGATGGTCCTAATCCAACTGGGTCAACTGTAAATGGTTCTGACAGAGGGAGAATAACTGGGTCTTATTTTATTCTGAAATGTGCTTTCAGACCCTCTGATTCAATGTGAAACGTTACAGATCTAATGCTGAGTTTGGGTCAGTGTGAAACATCCCATCAGAGCAAAAACCCTGGAAATGTTCTGGAAAGCCCCGTAAGGTAGACTGGATGTGTCATGATTTACTCTTCAGTGTCTGGTTCCCCATCTCCAGAGCTGGAGCAGCAGAGTACAGAGCAGACAAGCTAAACTCGTGATTGCCCCACAGAGCCGCCTGCTGAACCTGATAGCTCCACATCCTGGCCTCATACACCGTCCTCAACGCCATGCTCCGGGGCAGATGCCTGAGCTGCAGAATTAAGACAATTACCAACAATTACGACCCGTTAAAGGTTAGTTTGAAGGTTAAGTGATGAAAGTGCTCTAAAATACCTGTGGGTATGTGTGTTTCACCTCTACAGCCTGTCTGAACCCATTCCCTAAAGCAACTAACTCCCCCAGAGCCCACAGCCTCCGCCTGCCTGACGAAAGCTCCACCAAAGCTGCCACACTGGACTCAGACTGGTTCATCTGGAAAGGACACAGATCTGCACATTAGACAAGCTTATAGCAGCAGATGCATGTTTTGCAGAGTTTAAAAGGATTAAACCCCACCTGAGAGCGGACATTGAGCTGAGAGGGCAGGTAGACCAGCACTCTGGGAATGTTGTGGACCACCTTCATCACAAGGTCCTTGCTAGACAACAGAATATCCATCACTTCCATGAAGGTGTGGGTGATTGTCAGACATGTTTCTTTGTCAGATTTTCTGAGCCCTACAACAGAAAGTAATGAGTATCAACAGTACCTGTGAGGCATGTGGTGTCCCTGGAGGATGAGTGCAAGCGAGGAGCTCAGTTCAGGATTTACAGCCATGGAACATCGAAGCTGTGAGTCAGTGAGTCTTCCCCAGGCCTCAACCTAAAAGCGATAACCACAGAGGAAGTGAGCGCAGAGAAGGACCTAGAAAAGCTCTTGGAGAGCACAGAGGTCACTTAGATTGTGATGTCCAACCTGTTACACTCCTACATTTAATCTACATCAGAAGCATTGATGATTCAATCATAGCAACCTTCTTCCACTTCTTCTTTTTCTTTCTTTAATCTCAACAGTGAAAGAAACATCAACATATTTAGAAACTAACATTATGTATGCAGACTGGAAACACAGCTGGTACACTTTCCTTACATACATCTCATAAATAAGGATATGTTGTTTTAGTGATTTTCACACCAAAAAGAGTCTGACTCAGATCTACTATGACATAAGTTAGCATCAATGACAGATGCTAGCAGGTAACATACTGACATATACAGTATGAGTGCGTTTCATTCCCACGCCCACATCCTTCTCCTTTAGGCCCAACAAGGTTTGATCATTAATATGTTTTCTACAAAACAGAACAGAGAACAAATCCCAAACTGATCTGATCATATTTCTTATCATCATCTGAAAACCCCTGAATTAATCTGAGGACCCCCAGAGTGAGAAAGGCTGCTCTGAGCCAACACTGTGTGTGTGAATGTATAAACACATTCACATTTTAGTGAAATTTCTTTTCTAGAAGTAAATTCTAGAGTTAGTCTCATATATTTGAAAATAAAGGAAAAAACAGTAAAATGATGAAGAAAAAATGGTAATGTCAGAGTTTTCTTATAGTGTACCTGCAAGACAGGGCTCGCTTTTCCATCTATAGTATGTTTTAGTGTCAGTCGTGCCTCTTTGGTCCCTCTGTGTGTCCCTGAACCCCCAACGTCTCCCGCTGCACAAACCCTCCAGTCCTGACAGGCAACATCTAATGAGACACTTTGCAGTGGACCTGCAGGTTAGGAAAATTATAACAATTTAAAGAAAGCAGCTCTGATTTTTGCTGTATGTATGTTTTAAAAGTCCAGATTTCTTAGATTAGCATAATGCAGGAACCATAGAAAAGGCAGAGACATCAAAATTAAACACTGTATATAAAAAACTACAGAATAAAAACAAATAAAATGCTGGCCAGACATGGATAGTGCAGTTCTTATATTGAAAATATAATATTTAAAAAATAATTAAATAATTGAATTAAACTTAAACAAGATTATTGGCTAAATAGATTATTTACCTTTTAAAAGTACAAATTCAAAAATCTCAATTTATAAGAATGGAGATTAAAAATCCGCTTTTACTCTGACCTTTAAACTGAGCAGACAGGATGGTGTCCAGCTTGTGCTGTGTCCATGTTTGATTGAGAGGAGAGTAGGAGAAAATTACTGCCAGATGTCCATCAGTGCTGCTGATGTTCAGGCCAGATGTGAGCAACCTTTGGCCGACCACACTGAGCTGAGCCCTGGACTGAAGCTGTGGTAGCGCTCCCTGCACAAAGCATAGGCCCTGCACAGAACACAGAGATGTGGGACACAACATCTCCTCTGCTTCATTTACCCACACTAACAACAGAGCAGTACCTCCATATCAACTGGCAGTCCTCGGTCATGTAACCACGACCAGCTGTGCCACATGTTTCCTTTGATTTCTTTGATCAGAGGAGATCCTTTCACATGCAGTCTCAGTCCGGCCCGGTCATCTCCACAGTGGGCCTGCAGAGTCAAAGTCTTCCCCTCAGCAGCGTCCAGCTCCCCCTGCACATCATAGCACAGACGTTAGCGAGTGTAGCTAACGTGCACCGGAGTCGTTATTTTAAATAGTTTCCATGTGATCTCACCTGAATGTGGTTGTGTGCAGGGACTCCCAGTTGCTTCAAATAATTCACGCTGTGTCTGAAATCACTTCTCATTCTCACTGCATCCGCTGTTTTTGCCACCGTCGTCTCTGTACTGAACTGAAACATTTCAGAAAGACAACAGAAATGCTTGTTAAAGGGAGAAAAACCCATCACATTGTTTAAATATCAGGTTTTACTTTATTTGTTTTTACTTTTGGGAATTGTATTAGGCACATCTTGCCAGCTATCACAAGGTCTCACCACCTTTATCTCCTTTTTCCATAGCACTGATTCAACTAGACGTTGGACATATTCCCATATTAACATGATATAATCAAAAAGTTACAGTAAATCAGTTGCTGCACATCCATGAGTGAGTGTAGAGTGAGTGTAGAGGCCATTGGAGGACAGGGAACTCATCGTCATGGAGATGATGTGAGCTTATTGACATGGTGCATCATCCTACTGGAAGTTTCCATCAGAAGATGCTGCTCTGTGCTCATAAAGGGACGGACATGGTCAGCAGCAATACTTGAGGCTGTGGTGGTTAAACTATGTGATGCAGATCAGAGCAGCAACATGTTTGAATTGTAGCCTCAGTTTCCTGTTCTTAGTGAGTAAAATCCCAGTAGATCTAAAGTTCTCAGTGGCAACGTGCCACATTTAAAGTCACCTAAATCCTCTTTCTGATGCTCAGTTCATCCCTTTTACCATGTCAACATGACTAAACGTGTCATGTGACTGGCAGGATAAACAGGTGGAGCTGATAAGATGTAAAAAAAATATTATTTAGTTCCTAATTTTCAGGTTTAAACATCTATATTAAGATTCTGCCCTACCTTCTGATTTTCCACGCTGCTGTTGAAAATGAAACGGTATAACTTGTTGTTGTGGCTGCTTGTGTTCATGGTCAGCACAGCGCTCACAGGGAGACCCAGTTTCTTTAACACGGGCATAGAGTGCTGTAGATGCAGTGATGCATCGTTCTCCTCCTGCAGCAACAGATAATGAGAGGGAGATCCTTCCATCTGACATTTTTTGCATTTATTTGCAACACAAATGTAAGAAATGCTAAATTTAAACATCTTTTAGGTGAATCTGGTTTCATACTTTGGTTTTTTTCAGAGCGAGTAGAGCCTGTAACTCTGTGTTATCAACCACCATGGATATATGAGAATCAACAGAAGCCGGTGAGACTGCAAGAGACCCAGAAGCATGCATCCTATCTGGACTACCCCACTCCTAAAATCACAAGAATAAACATTTATTATTATTATTATTATTATTATTATAGCATATGTAAGCAATGACCATTAAATAACATGCTATGTTTAAAATGAGCATATAGCTGGTGCTGTACCTGGACTATGGTGCAGTTGTTGTTATACACCAGCGACCCCTGCAGGCTGGAATGTGATATTACAGCTCCACTGGCTCTGACAGCACAATTTTCCATCCCTAGGAGTATTTCTGCATCATGCCGCCGTTCTTTAGACCTGCAGGTTAATCTCAGTCTGCCGTTTCCTGGGAGATTTCTAAGAGCCTGTATGTCGTGACTGAGTTCACCCTCAATCTTCAGCTCTGGCCAGGGTTTTGCATCAAGCTTCAGGAAGACTCTACCACCCTTTAGGTCAGTGTCGAACATGACTGACCAGATACCTTGATGGTCCCGCCACACTGAGCCGTTTAAACGAGCCTTTAATGAATTATAACTCTATTATTGTGACTGAAAAGCAAAATGTTTGCAAACTTTCCAGATTCCTAATGAAAAAGGTGTTATGTATGGTAACAGTATGTATGGTACCTGTAACAGTGGGCATTCTGACTCCAAAGCCCAAAGCCATCGGGGCCTTCCTCTGGCCTGTACGACTCTGCTGGCTCTAATGTTGCATGTGTCAGCTTTGATAAGCAGATCCACTACCTGCTCTGGGTCTTCAGGAGAGGCAGCCTCTATGGTGATGATCTGTGGCAAACCCACGCTCCTCAGCCCAAGGAAGGAGTGAGTCAGGGTGCCAGAGAGATGTGGAGTCCTGCAGGACTGGCTCAAACTCAAAGAAAGGTTCTGGTTATCTGCCCTCATATAGGAGGATAGATTCATCTGGCATGGAGTAACCAACAGGAGGCCCTGAAGGGCCAGGGACACGGGGACGGTTGTTTCCTACAGCATAAAACATGCAATACCGTCAATAAAGTCAATCATCAATATGGTTTCAAGTGCCATTATAACCCTAAATGCTTGCGATAGGACAATCTGTTTTGTCTGTTGGTTAAATAATCCCTATGTGTTGTTAGGCATTCATAAAAATATTAAGTTTTTCATGTCTATTTTTCTCTTCTTGTGGAAAGGCTAACAGCGTCATATTTCATGGACGCTGTAATTATGTAGTTATTCTAACTGTGATTAAAGAATGAAATAATAAACAATCAGATCTTATATGGCAGAGATTTACTCACCTGTACCAAAGGACAGTAGCTGGTCACGTTGACACTGTAAGAAGAGTTCCCATGTTCTGTCCGGGAACCTTTGATATTCCCAAAATTACCTCTGAGAAGACACTGTCCAAGCTCAAGGTTAAAATCCACCTCAGGCGTACGTACAGTGGGAACCCTGAGACACAGGAGTAGCTCTCCATGAGTGGGAAATGGTAGTGCTTTAATGGCATGTCGCACAGATGCCCTCACACTGAAGTGAGGTTTACAAGTCGAGGACAGGCTAAATTGTCCTTTTTGTGAACCATCAACCTGGAGGACTGTACTGAGATTTGTGAAACAGCCTGAACGAGTGAAGGAGATGTTCAATGAGGCCTGTGGAGGCAGGAGAGTCTAAAAAAAAGAAAAAATATATAACCTGGGTCAATCTTCCCTTTAAACAATTGAACAAATAGATAGCCAACTTCATTTTAGTGATTCTGCAACGCTACATAGCTAAAGTTATGCCTGTCAGAGTTTAAACAGGCTAACTAGCTAAGATGCTAGCTATCCAGTGCTTTGGGTTGAATGACATGTTCATGCTAACCTAAAACTTAAGCAGGTTTTCATTTTCTTAGTTTGTCTTTATGACTTTTAAAACTGAAGTTATGTGCACATTTAAATATGTTTTTAAACACCCAGAGACACTAAAATAGGCTCAATAAATCCTTTCCAGTTGAAGTAGCATGCTAGCACTTTTAAGAAACAAGTCAACAACCATCACCATCTACTACAAATAACACCAAATGTTATTACTAAAATAATAATAAAAATAAATAAATAAATAACCACAGCTACATTCAGTTCTGTTTTTTGTAAACTAACATATTTATGTAATCCAGGTTTACTTTTTGGTATATGGGTTTATTTTCATATTTTAATTCATTCTGTGGACTTCACTTAGATATTAGTTTTATTTATTTGTTTTATTACTTTTTAAATTTTATGTCAGGGGTGGTTTTAGGATTTCATACTAAGACCACCACTTGACTCCACTTTTCTGATAAAACAGCTGTTTTAGGTGATCTGTATCTCTTTGGGTATGCTGCAAAAGATAGAATTAGAAGAAAGACTAAAAAATTACGAGTTGCTGTGATTTCCTTTGTGACGCAGGCTTTCATTGCATTTCAGGCACAGGCTGTGAGGAAATTGAAAAAAACTAAATAATATTAAAGGGACATTGTGTCACATTTTCTGTTGTTTACAGGCCAAAGTCAATGCCTGCAAATGTATTTGTTTAATCATTGATGTATTATGACCAGTGTTGGAATAATTTCTCAAAAAAAGTAATAATTACTTGTTACTCCTGTAAACTGTAATGAAATTGTTTAGGTATTATAATTTATAAATGTGGTTTGAGAGTTGGTCTGGTCCTTTAAAATATTAACAGAATATTATTTCCATATTTTCAGTTCAGAAGTGGGAGGGAAGCTTTCAGAAAGTGAATGACGTTAACATGGGAATATCTTATATCTCTGCTGTAGCATTTATTGTCTATTAAAACTTTTATAGCATGTCTTTGTATTCTGACTAAAGTGGAGTCTGATACACAAAAAACATGTATACTTTGTAGTAGCTACAGGTGTGGGCTCAATAGATTACTGAGTGCATCATGCTAATGTTCTGTTACTAAGCTAACATTAGCTAGCTAACTTTGACTAGCTAACTTTGACTAGCTAACTTTACTTCCAAGTCAATAGCCCAAAGTCAAAGTTAAGTCACATAAGTCATTTCAGTGCGAGTCTATTTGTCTAAATTTGTCAAGTGGAGTCTGAAGTCATTAAATTCAAGTCATCCGACTCGAGTCTACACCTCTGCATTCCAGCAACCCACACAATCCCACAATGGAAAACCAGTAGAGTCAAGTTGGTCTGGATAGACTGGAGCAGAGGTACTAATGGAGAAGCACTTAAAGTTGAACACCCTATGAAACCAACTCCTTTGGTTTTGCTATTTTTAATAAAATAAAACTTGAACGGCAACCAAGCAGACCTGGCTGGCACTGGAACCAGTTTCTCCAGAGGAACTGAGGCTGCCAGAGGTTGTTAAGCAGGTTAGCAAACACACTGTTGGGCTAGTTACCGACAATAGTAACAGATTACTTTATTTGTTACTGCATTTAAAAAGCAATGTTTTGCTTATTAATTTACTTTCCCGTGTCTTTATTTACTGTGTAGATACATGTTGCGCACACGCTGTAGATTCATGCTGTCTGCAGGTGGAAATATGTAAAATCACTGTAAAATCAATAAACAGGATAAAGGAAAATAAAAGAAACTGCGATAAGGTCAAGCTACTAGATCTCCCTGGGCTAAAATTTTCATAACTACTATTTTAAGCATAATGGGTTACCTTTCTTCTTTTTGTGGTAATGCTTTTTTTTTTTTACCACAAAAACTGAATTATGACTCTTGCTATTAATGTGACACTATGGCTGATTTGTTCCTACACACTACCCAGGCCAGTTGGAACATCTGAAAAAGGCCATGAAGAAGCACTGTGATGATCCATTTTCAGCAAAAAACCAAAAGAACACTTAAAAGGCAGCATGATCAGTACGTCAAAAAATGCAGCTTTCTCCAGGAAGGAGCTAAAAAGAAGGAAAAGGATTCCTCAATAAGTCTGTAAACTGAACGGCCTTAAAGAGCCTAAAGCTCATTTTTTCCACTCGGTTTTATTGGACAGTGCTGCTTGATACCACCGGCAGCATAAGAGCACATCCTGCTAAAATACACCAGCCTTGTTGCACAGCTTTAGGTTTATGTGGTTTCAGTCGCTTTTAAGATTGTGTAAGCTTTTTGCACAGTAAATGTAATTTTATAAAGCCTTCCTACTGGTTTCATTCCAGCTTTATGCTGGTTTCATCGGGGATCTGCAAGATTCAATCACCTTTGCAGCTGTGTACTTTTTCACACTTCATCACTACACTGCTGAGCAAAGAAAAGGAAGAATCATCTCCAAACTGAGGATGTTTCTCTCCTTCAGGTGGGAAACAGGTTTTCCTGCCTTGTTTCCTCTCTAACCTTCAGAAAGATGCATCGCTGATGAGCAAAGAGCCTCCAGTGGGTGCTGTCATGTCCTCTCCTGTGTGGATTAGCTGATAGGAGCACAGAGCAGTCATCCTTCCCCTCCTCAAACTGGGCTTGGCCTGCAGCAGTAGTACTGAGCCCTCTTTGAACACCATCTGAAGTCAGGTTTTGCTGGAGTGTGGCTCTGAAGGAGGCAGAGGGCTCCCAGGAACCGGTAACGTTCACCTTTGCAGATCTGGTGTTGATTGACAATTGAGCACTTCCAAAGAAGGTGGTATCATGGAGCTGACCCGACCCTTGGAGGTCCAGTTTGTTTGGAATTACCAAGGTGATAAAAGCCCAATGTTGCAAGAGGCTGAAAGTCACCTCGGCTCTATGCTCTTTCACCAGGACAGAGAACACGCACTGGAAGGAGTCTTGCTGGTTTATAAGGCTCAGTGATCCTTTCAGTCCATCTTTTCCTGCTCGTCCTTTCAGAGTAAAGGAGGTTTTATGTGGACCAAGACCTTTAATATTCCCAGCCTGCACAAAAACCAGCCTCCCTACCTCTGTACACCGAAACGACACCAACAAACTGGAGCTGTTAGAGTCCCACGTTATGCTAGTATGTGCCCAGACGTTACACCGTCGTTCCAACCTGATTCGACCAATCACTGCTATCTTGTGTGACACGCCTACTGCTTCATACTCAAGCAGCCCAAGCCAGCCATATACCCGAGGCATTTCCATCCTCAGTCCTACTCTCAGCTCAGTTCTCTCCCTGCCAGTTTCTATCCCAGCCACCAAAGCCCACCTCTGAGGACCGGGTCGGAGGAGAAGCTTAAGTCCAAATCTGTTGGGTAACCCTAAATATGTCCCCAATGGTACAGAGGAATGAGTGAGATTAACCTTGAGCTCCCTCTGACCACCAGCACTGTAGCAGGCTTTAGCTTGAGCGCTTAGGCTAACGTGAGTGAGCAGCAGGCCACAGCAAAGCCTGCTGTGTGGTCTGTAAGAGCGAAAGGCTCGTACCTCCACTGGGCTGTCGGACACTTTTCCAAAGCAGTGAGCAGAGAGCCGGTCCACGGTGACGTCCCCTGTGCAGTTCATCTGTGAAAACAAAGCCTCCTGTTGGTAAAGCTTGTTTTTTCTGGAGGAGGTGGAAGAATTTCAGGATATTTGTTCAACTTCAGAGCAGTCAGATAAAGCCTTGAAGTGCTCCTCTCTGTTGTATTCCAGTCAGGTTCTGGGTGATTACCTGTCGTGTTTCAGGCGTTAGCAGCTCTCACGTTAAAAATTAGACTTCAACTAAAAGCTTGAAGCAAAATGCAGTAAGATGAATCTTCCTGTCTGTTTACACCACAACGCTGATGCAGTAAGATGCTAAAGTAATGCTGCATTATGTGCATAAATAAAAAGCTAGAAAACAGCAGCCAGAGAGTCATTTTCCTGCAACACAAGGCGAGTCCTGTCAGTGTAAACGGGAACAGCTTGTGACAACAGCGACATCTTTCACTCCATCTTGCACATGCACACTCACAGCCTGCCTAACTCATGAAAAGCATAAAAACAACAATGGCAGACATGTGTGTCATGCTGGTGCTGCTGCATCTTTTCATGTTTTTTGGTCTATAGACCATTCCCAGCTTTCATCTGATCATGTGACCTGCGTGTCAGCGACGCTCGTGGCTGATAAAGCATAAGCAAAGCCTGAAACCTCTACTGGCTCGGCTGCAGCTGTTTGCTTTTATGTTGGAAAAGGTATTTTGCTACGTGGGATTTCAATTTCCAGGCTGCCAGGAAATGGTGGTCAAAAGAGCTGATGCCACAAATAAGGTAAATGGATCTTTATCAGGTGTTACTGAGCACTATGTTTGTATTAATCAGCAAATGAATCCAAAAAAAGCTCACATTTCTGTTTATTTGGCTAATGCAACCTTCACTGTTATAAATGTGAGATATAGCAATGTTTTTACTCAATAATTTTAACGTTAACTATTATATGTAACCTCATTTTTACATGGCATTAATGTTATCTGCTTCTGCTGGGTTTTTTTTTTGGTTTTTTTTACAGACCTTTGACCAATAGATGGATTACTGAGGAGTAGTTTCCACAGCTGGAGATCTGATACCTATCCTGCCACAGAAAATTAAACCTCTAATGATAAACTTTCAGTTCTGCTCCTGAGAAACTGACTAGGTTATTGTAAATATTGTGGTAAGCTAAATCAGGTTGTAAAATCAGTCATTTGGCAGCTTTGCAGGTTGACAAACCAGGATTTTTGAGACATCATGGAGGTCTTAAGCACCAATGAGCGAACGTGCTTTTGCATAACCTGCATGAGTGTTTCGATAAAGATGGCTAGCTTTTTGCATGCAAACACAGTGGCGTGACAAAAAATGGGAATCCCTGAGAATGATGTAATGAAGCTAAATCCAGTAATGGTGGATTCGTGCTGGGATGGTTTCATGCGCCAGGTAACCAAAGTGGTGCACACCTGGGTGTTTTCACTGCCTGCTGCAGACCGGCCCTGTACATTATAATGCTGCTTTTGATGTGTTTGTTGTGTGAATGCATTTTTTCTAAATACGCCACAGTAAAGTTTCTGGTTTTGTGCAGAAACTTTGTGGTGTTAAAGAAAAACATAACGGCCCGTCCACCACTCTCTGTAAAGATGATAAATCTTACAACCTGCATGTCAAACACTTCTTTTAAAGTTCTGCTTTTAGTAAAATATAGATGAAAAATGCATGTGTGTATTTTCATGGGTAAAAATCTTCTCATAAATATCTGAACAGTGCTATTAATTTCTTACAGGTGCTGCCAGATCATCCGTGTTATTTTAGGAGGTGTAGAAACTAGTTACCTGGTTATTTTCTGGGTTTATAAGGTTTTGGCTACTTTCTGTCTTTTCTCCCCCCTCAGGTCTAACATTTATTTGTAAATATAGCTAAAACCTTTATTAGCAAACATTTTGATGCCAGACAGAAATGAATGTGTAAAAGTTACCTGTACAGAGGCAGGTATGAGTCCTTGGAGCAGCTTCATCTGTTGCCATAGCGACAAACCCAAAACAACTGTTTTATTTTTCGACCCAACATTAAGAAGCACTTCCGCTGTTCTCTCATCTTCCACATAAAGGACTAAGCCAGAGTCCACTCCTGTTGTTTCTAACTGAGAGAAGGAGAAACTGTGAATAAGCGTAAGTTTAGATCGTGAGAAAGACAACATGTCGGTCGCGTACCTGGCAATGTGCCTCAGCTTCTAAGGAGCTTTTTACGCCTCTTTTCAGCAGGGCTTTGATTCGGTGCTGCAGCCTGGAGAAAAACTGCCATCGAGGGATGAGAGGATCTCGTTTACCCCCCGTAAACTCAGCTTTAAGATGTTCAGGTCCAGTCTGCAGCTCAGCGAGGAAAGAAAGTCCAACATCATCCTGAGTCCATCTTACCTGACCACTACTGTTGGCAGGTACACCTGTATCCAGTAGACAAAGATCATGAGTATGTGTGTGTGTGTGTGTGTGTGTGTGTGTGTGTGTGTGTGTAGCGGTCACATTTACCTGCGGTACTAAGTAAGTGGGAAGAGTGAGAGAGCTGCACAAACACCTGTCCTGTTGTCTGATTGGCCAGCCACCGGCTGACATTAGCACACACATGCTGCGTTCCTGACCAAACACACAGCCTATCATGTGCCCCCCAGTACTTTGCTGCCACCATAGCATCTTCATCCTGACTTATGTCCAACTCTTCTGCAGCTTCCCACTGATGTCTCAGCTCCACACTGTGCATGGCGTCCATCACTCTGACTCTCAGCTGTCCTGAAACAACACAAACACAAATATGAGATTATGCCACCTGCTATCAAACTTATTTCTAAGGTTTTATCAGCTAAACAACATTCAGGAAGTATTGTTTCTATATATTTTATAAGTATTTACTTTTAAAACAAATACAATTGGTTTTTTGAGCTTTCAGTTTGATATAAAATCTACTTTTTTGTTAGACTTGTTTCACTTTGCATCTGACTTTTTTCATGGCAGGTGTATTTTTTTTATTTTCATCTGACTTGAAAAGAAAAATAAGGAAGTAGGATAGAAATGCTGGACTGGAAGGGAGGAGGATTTCTTTTAGCGAAACAAAATTTGGCCGAACAAACACTTTGTAGAACACTCTAATGATAATTATTGACTAAACAACTGACAGAGAAATTAAAGGCAGGAAAACACAGGCCTTGTTCATAGTAAAGGTCAACTTATTTTCTATTCAGAAGACAAACACTCAGTCAGATGGACAGTTTGCCCCATATAGGCTACTAAGTATGTTACTTGTATAATTTGGAATATATACAAGTGAAATCATGGGGAAATGTTGAATAATATAGCTGACACACAACTAATGAAAGGAATAAATTAAAGAAGAAGAAGAAAGGCCTACACAAACGGCTTGTGTCCGTCATAACATATTGGGGGCTTGTCCGGGATAAGTTAGTTTCCTTGTAGTGTTACTTATTTAATTATTTAATTTTTTGGGTTTAATTTAGCCGTAGAGTTTTGATTTGTTTGAGTTTTGATGTTTTAGGTGGATAAAACCACAAAGATTTGTCTCCACAGTCTCCAGAGGTAAATTTTACAGAAATACAATGCAAGTCCAGTCAGTGAAAAGTGATCTTGCTCACCATCTTGCTCACACAGACCATGCTTTTACCTATAAAAAGCACCACACCGGCCGCTGCAGCCCTCTATTTTATGTTTGTGCTGTTGGAATTTTTCTTTATTTTGTCTGCTGAAGCAAAATCTCCGTCTGGCAGAACATGTATGCCATCAGCTACAGTACAAAGTGCGCATGTGCAACCAATGATTGGCATGCAACATATCTGTTTTTGTGTATCCTGGTCCCATGAGGATGCAGTGCAGATTGTATTGTGCACTACAGGCCTGCCAAACACGCTGCATCCTTGCAGGTCTTTATGTAGTAAACCTCATATGCTACATACAGTTTGGGGGCTTGTCCGGGATAAGTTAGTTTCCCTGTAGTGTTACTTATTTACTTAGTTAATTTTTGGGGTTTAATTTAGGCCTAGAGTGTGTGTTTACATTTAGTGATAAGCTCTAACTGCAGGTTAGACAGAGCTTTAATTAGAATTTAATCGAGCTTTAATTAGACAAAGCTCTCAGGTTACACAAATCCAAATACTTTTTATCTCCTCAGTTTTCCATCCTTCTTGCCACCTTGGCCGTCTGTTTTTTTAGTTTGTTACAGTTCAGATGAAAACCGGGGATATTATCAATCCTGATACACCTTTTTATTTTTTCATTTTGTATGTTCACTTATTGAAAAGCTGTTTGTGCTACCTTCCGTGTGTATACAAAATATCACAAAGCAAATTAATACATAAAATGAACATCTACCTTTGATTAAAGCATCTGACTGCCACAATACCCCATCCAGTCCCAGGACTGGATGCAGAACACTTAAACCGCTCATGGAGTGCCTCATGTCCCCTGACACAGTGACCTGGAGACCCCGCGAGTTTCTAAGGGACCCGGTGATCTGAGCCATGAGAGCTTCCTGTTCCCGTGTTAAAGAGCCATGTAGAAACACTCTGCCAGAGATAAGAGCAGAAACAAGCACAAGAAACACCCAGGATTATTTGTAGTGTAATCAATACACAGTCAATCAGTAAATACTGAGGGACAAACCTATCTGAGGACATGTTGGCAGCTATGTTTACATGCAGGTTAGTGGATGTGGGCAGAAGGTTCTGGGATAGGTTCATCCTGATTCCCATGGCTCTCTCTCCCCTCAATAAGGAGTGAGACATCTGGGTATTCAGCATCACCCTGTCCTTCCCGTCAGTCTGCACACGTACTGAGCTGCTGCCTGCTCCAGGCACAGACATGTCCACAGCTGCCTTCACCTTGACAGGTAAGGAAAAAAGGAAGTTCATACACAGCTGCACATGAGTTTTTATTGTAGGAACAAAGCACTCCACCTGTAGTTTTTTGGGAATCTTGGATTTGAAGGGATGACTGAGAGACGACTGCAGTCCGATTCTGCCCGACGTCCCGTTCAGCTGTGCTAAAAGCTGAACAGAAGTGTATAAAAAGCAGGAAACAATCATCATTACAAAGCAAGTTGTTTGTGTTTCACTCACTTGGCACTCATGTCGTCCAATCCTCAGCCTCCCTCTGGCCAGATAATCAAACTCATAGTTGCTTTTTGGGTTCCAACATACTTCTGCCTCCATTATAGTGGAGGAGGGGAGCTGCAGCTGCAAAAGCAATGAGAGATGACATGTCTGCCCATGTTGCTCACAGAAGGAAAGCATCTTCTTGATATGCAAAGTGAATCATGCAAATCCACATGTTGTGCTTCTTAAACATGAAATGTTATAACACACAGTTATAAAAGCTGACCTGGAGCTGATGGAGGAAGTTGGCTTTAAGTTTCACTGCTTGATGAGTTGAAGAAGAAGAGTTCAGAAGGACTTGGCCGAAGAAAGTCAGTCTCTCATTGGTTCCCACCCGTAACCTCCCTCGTAGATCTTTCTGGGTCTAAAGGACAGAAAAACAACATGGAGAAGCATTTCTTCTTAAAGGAAGGTGTTCTGCCTGCTCGCTTCCTCAGACGTTCCTCTGTTTTTACCTGCAGTTTGAGCTTTCTGAGTGTTGGTTCTGCATCCTGTTGATGTCTTTGTGTGGACAGTTTTATTTACCTGCTGGGATGATTCACCTGCTCTCAGTCACATCTGCCCCTCCATCAGTTCTGCTGTGTTTGGTATTTTATGTTTTTAGTCAGACTGAGTTTAGTTTCTTGTGTAAAGAACATCATGCCACTTTTTGTTTTCGGCTTCATGTGCCTCATTTTGCTCCTTCTTCCTAACCTCGTTGCCATGAAAGCCGTCAGAGTTTAGTAGTTTGTCTCTCTATATTGGTTTTCTGATGTACAGCTGTTTGCTGTTTATTCATAGTTGATAAAATCACCATAAAGCTGCTGGAATTAGAATATTTTTCTAATAATGTGTGTGTGTGTAAATGACTGTATTATTTTGATCCTAATTGATTTATTGGATGTATGTTTGAGCTACTAGTGCTCGTCACTTGGCCCAAAGGAGAAGGAGGTACATATTTCAGTGCCTCTAAATGACCTCTGACCTCTTTGCCCTTTAATGTCTTTTACCTGAAATGATCTGAGATCTGAGACAGCTCGGCTCATTCACTCATGATTCCTAAGCTGCGTTTTGTCTTTTTCCTATGACACAGACTGATTACCTTGTTGCTGGTAACAGTGATGCAGATTTCCGAGTCGGCTGGAATCCGGTCAGAGCTGAACGTGTGGACCAGAGCAGAACAAACCTAAAATATACCAAATATTTCACATCTTTTGCTCTTTGCCCCTTTTGCAAGGAAACGAGTTAACATGCACTTAGCTTACAAATGGGCTCGGTGGTTTGTAGCTCAGAGTCAGGGTGTGGATGAATCCTCTGTTGTCATGGATACCAGCTTTAGTCTCCAGGATGTAGAGGCCTTTGAGCAAGTCGACAGTGAAGGTTTCCCGCAGCAGGAGGGTCTGAGGAAAACTCTGGAGGGGTTGTCTGTGAGAGAAAGTTCCTGTAATGACTCGCTGATCCTTTGAAAGATGAATTATTCAGGTGCTATAAAGTGACCGATTCCTTTCAGGTCAGTCAGTTTGGGACACAGACCGAAGCTGCAGCATCGCAGTTTTCTGGTACATGTTTTTGTCCTTCCTCAGCTCCTCCACTACTCCCTCAAACACCACCTCAGCGGTCGGACTCAGGGGCTTCGACAAGCTCATCTTCAAAATCGCCTGCTTCTTTTTCAAACCCTTCAACGCATCCATAGCAGACATGAGTCACAACATTAAACATTTAGCTCACAACAAAAGGATGACACCTTCCATCTATAAATAAATGAGTGTGTGACACACTCAGGGAGCAGATGTGGCACACACACCTTTTCAGCAGAGCTCATTGCAGCAGCTAAGCTGGCATTTTGTTTGCCGTAGGTGGTGCTCATGTGCAGGGTGTAGTTGGTTTTAGAGGCCCCCAGAGAGATGCTTCCTCTCAGAGGAAAGGTCCAAAGTGTGTTCAAGGAGCCAGAGGCCTTTACAGCCCGCTTCCCCACGACACCCCGCAGCCCAACCTGCAAACACACATGAATGGTTACACTGCACACACACACACATTCACACTCTGCGTGAAGTTTATACCAAGCTGCCTGATTTTATATCAATTATTTAACCTTTAATGGTCGGGGTTTGACTTCTGTTTGTCTTCCACGTACTGTATGGAAATGTTTTTTAAATGTGTAGAAACAAAACATTTTCCTTTCCGTGTCAAAGCTGTACATAAAAACAGAAGGCAAAGAAACGCAAAGCTTGTGAAATATTGCTTCAAACAACAACATATAGATACATTTTAAACCCCTTAACCCCTTATGGCCTGATGTGGCATATTTGATACACACCGTTTGTGAGACATGTTGCATCACTTTATGGCAGAAACTTCACTCATAATGTTGTTGTTTACCACATGATACTGG
>JBAMIG010000008.1:1583813-1606007 GCA_037177335.1 Kiunga ballochi
TATTGTCTTTGTTGATATAAGCTAAAACTCTTCTTTTACTCCCTCGCAGAGCGTATACACGTATATATATATATATATATATATATATATATATATATATATATGTGTGTGTGTGTGTGTGTGTGTGTGTGCTCATTAGAGATATACATATATACTTTACAGTCTTACTACAGACCTGCCTTTTAAAGCTTTCCTAGCAACATGAACAGCGTCCTGAGACGTCCTGAGACGTCCTGAGACGTCCTGAGACGTCCTAACTGTTCTGCGAAGTCTCTCCAGTCAACACAAACTTAGATTTAATCTTATTCTATCTCTTTCTTTCCCTTACATCCTTCTGTCGTGTTTTCTTGTGTTAGTCAAGGTGCACATTTTTTCATCACCATGAGTCTGTGTGTGCAGAGCGGCTCAGCTGCAGTGTCATGTGGTTTTTCAGATTAAAGGTTGCTGTTCCCAGCTTGGGACTGATGACTCTCTGTCATCTAACGAGTCAGCACGGCTAAATATTAATGTGTCATATCAATGTTGCTATCACATTCTTATTAATGTCAAATTTAATGACACATATTTGGTTTAAGACTCCAAACAGGAATTTGGTTTACATTATGTTCTCCTGTAATTTCTGCAAATAAAAATGCTTTCCTTTAGTTCTTATGTGTGAAAAGATTCATGCTTGAGATCAGGAAGAAAATGTATTTTTTAGATACTCTTTGTTTAACTCAATAGGAGTGTTGTGATTCTCATCATAGCACCCATTGCACTGATGCTGTGTCGTATTGTAATTCTTTTTTACTTGTTCTGAAAAACCGAATGTTTCACAGATTAAATAGCAACATGGTGGAACCTGAGAGGGATGCAGTTTCTCTGAACACGTTCTTCACAGTAGCAGACAGGCTGGTCTTTCTGCTGAGTCCGCGAGTCACATTTACAGACAGGATCATCGGATGTTCATCAGAAGCCGTCTTAGCTTCAAATAGGTAGTGTGTCCTCTGCTCTGACATGGCCGTTTGGGAGCTGACTGAACCCTGTAAGGAATCAAAAGTCCGATTAAATCTATCCAAGATGAATAATCTCAAAAAGCCTCATTATTGCAGCACTCACCATGATGTAATAGTGAATACTGTCAATCACAAGCTCGAACTTCCCTGATTTATTGTTCTTCTCCTGTTGAAGTTCTCCTGAAAAAACATGTTAGGGACCATCAAATCCTAATGATTTTAAATAAAGTATCCTGTCAACAGGGTTCCTCTGGGACCAACCTTGAATGAGGATGGTTTTCATAGGATGGCTGATCCGAAGCAGCACCCTGTGAGGGCTGAAGGCCAGGTCCAGAGACATGTCCCTGGGAATGGAGGATCGAGGAGTGGCTAGCAGGAAGTGTATGGAGGCCTGTTTGGGTAGCCAGGTACCTCTCTGAAATGCAGCACAGGAGATTAATTAAAGCATATTTAAAGCTTCAGAGAGCTAAATTGGACTGGGTACATCTTCGCATAGCTAACCACCTGATGGAGTAGTGAGTACGCAGCCTCAAGCAGATAATAATGGAGGCCTCGGTCCAGCTTCAGCAGCCTGAGGTTGAGATGGACCGGGCCAGAAGGAGGGAAAGCAAGACCAGAAGCAGGGGATGGGTACGAGGCATTAGCGCACAACTGCCAGCCAATCAATTTAGACCCTGGAAAATAGCATGCAGCAATGTTGGAAAAATAAAAAACATATCAATCTGATGTATTTACAGTTGTCATGGAGAACAAAGATGGAAATAATAAATGCATCATACATCACATTTTACTTTATTACTTAGATCTTCTGTGTGTTCAGCTTATTTTGATGTTTTTATTGTAATCCTACTGATGAATAAACTAAATAAAAAGCCGAAGCAACTGAATCCGACTTTTATTAAAGATCATGACTGCAACATCTTAGCAATGTTTAGCTTCTCCCCGCTGTAGACTCTTTCTGTGTGTCATATGTGACAGCATCAACAGTGAGGCAGCGCTCACAGGATTTTGGCGTGCAGGTGGTCTTTTGGACTCGACTCTTTGGCCCCTTTATCTCCTCTTTGTTGTCTCCACTGAGCTGAAATACTCTGGAGCTGGTGATCACAAACATAAGACAGACCATCATTCTCTGCAAAAGAAGGATATTTTTTTCCATATTTATTATTATAACTAGCATCTTAGTCATTTTTGGTTGGTTTTTGTAGGTATTTTTGTAGGTATAAGGCCTTTTTGAAGTGTTTATAGTATTTTTAATGAGTTTATGTCTTGTCTAAAATAAACAGTAGTTAGCACTTCCTGTTCCAACAGTTAGCTTTAGCATATAGCATTAGCTAAAAGCTATTCAGAATAGGACTCAAAATAGCTAAAGTTTCCTCAGTCTAAAATAGCTCTAACCACAAAATGTGTATTTTTTTAATGAACAAGATGCATATAGTTGTTACTATATCACTTCCACGGTATACAGTTGTTCACTTTATCTCAACAGTTAATGAACACCTAGCTATGCAGCTATGCTGTCTGCGGGTTGCATCGCCATATAGCATTGTAGCATTGCACACTTCAACAGTGTAGCACTCATTAAAGTGCTATCTTTTTTTTTCCAAATGACATTTGATATTTACTTTTAGCTTAACCCTTCAGAAAACGCTTTAATTCTCTAAACTTAAAGGTATCTTGCCGTTGTCAGCTGCTAACAAGTATATCTAACAAGTAATTGGAATTAGTACACATAACTCCACTCAAAAACAGCACAAATTATCATTATGCTGACAAGGCTTTATCTCATTTATTTATTTATATATTTATATAATTTATCTGCTTCTGTTCTGAAATTACAAATCCACAATGAATTAAGTATATCATCACAACTGCAAGGGTTGTAACTGTGGTTAAAGAAAGCTGAGACATGTGACATTGCTACAGACATCTTAGAATCAGCATATGTGTTACTTTGTAAAGTGTAAAGTTTATAAATGAAGAAAGTTGCAAAAGTAGAAGATAAAAAAGTAAACTAGAGCAGTTTTACAGCAGTTAACAGGGGTCAAAACATAAATATCTCAGGGAGCCATCAAAATTTTCACGTTATATATCAAACTCTTCATCAACTACGTGATGACAAAATATAAGATGTTTGTTTGTTCGACACAACTCACAATAAAACCTATGACACCATCAAACCATGTCATCACTTTCAGCATGGGGAGCTTGGAAGAAGACTCATCCATCCATCCTTTATCTACCGCTTTGACTCATCAGACTGTTATAGAGCTACTTCATATTATTTATGTACATTAAATTTACTGCAAAGCTGAAGATATAACTTATTTACTTTAAATTTTTCAAGTTTTTCTCTCTTTTATGTTTTGAAGGTATCAAAATATATTGGTATCCGTATGTCGGTTGTCAGTAAAAAAGCCAACATTAAACATCTCATCATTTTGCTATGCTACTTGTTAGCATCACTGCTTCCTATGTACACATATTCTGTGCTGCATGATCACAGAGGCTATTAATGTGTCAGAACACATTATGGAGCACAATTTAAAACATTTATCTTTACTGGTTTTGGGCCAGACACAGTAGAAATAAGGAAACCACACAGGAATTTTAGATCATTCTCCCACACTTACCCCAGAGAGATGATGTCCATCACATCCTCTGGTGTGTTCAGGACAACGCGGACATCCTGCCCGTCCTGCAGCTGGATGCTACCATCCAGGCTGGTGGAGCTCTTCATCTCAGCAACCCACTCCACTGCAGCTTGACCCAAAGCACTATCCACCCCCATCCTGGCTGATAGGGCCACATATGCACTGGGGGTAAAGAAACCAGAAACCAAACTGATCATTCAGGATGCAGGTGAACATCAAAACATGGAAGCTACAACTGAAAACAACACACTTAGGTTTGATGTATCCATTCAGGAAGAAGTGGGAGGAATCCCTGTAGTTAATGTCGCCTTTCAGATGTAGCGACAGAAGGGAGCTCATGTTTATGCCCAGTTTGATGGGTCCACCGGACAGAGATGGTAAAACCAGCTCATCTGTCATTAACACAGCCCTGTGGCTCAGCTGAACCTCATGACCCTGAAGAACAAAGCGGGGGGAGGGGAGTGAACAGACAAGAGGCGAGACTCAGTCCTCACAGCTACCATCTTACCTTGAGCAGTTTCACAACCAGTCCAGCCATGCTGAGTGACAACTGGTCAGCTTGATTGTAGAGATCATCACATGAAAACACACTGAGCTCGTTCCCAAACACCTTCACACCAGCCCAGCACTCGGGCCTGTTCTCCGCCATTTTCCTTCTTCCAAACTGCAACGAAGTAAAACAACCTGAAATGGCTGCAGTTTGCAAAGTGCTCCGTGTTTCTCTGGCGCAACACAAACCACCTTTAAACCTTTCTGATCTGGTCTCTCTGGGTTTTCGGCTGGTTTCGCTGCTCTTTTCGTGGTTCTTCTTCTGCATTTCTTCTGGATTAAGGTCAGGACGCTGGTCACTGACTTGCTCATTCCACAAGATTAACTTTATTCTTTTGCAGCCATTATTTGGTTTTGTGCTTAGGGTCATTGTCTGACCCACTTTCTTTTGTGGTTCAGCTCAGACAGATGTCCTGACAGTTTTCTTTAAAACAGCTGGTATGATGTTAAATTTATTGTTCCTTCACAATGCTGGCTGTTCTCACCATAAATGCAGCAAAAACAGGCCCAAACTCAATGACCTCCTCTGTGTCATGCAGGAGTGTGTTTTCTTATCTCCTTTTATAAAACACTCCACATCAAAACCCAAAATAGAAAATCTACTTTGGTTTCACAATAGCCGTACATGAGCTGGACATGAATACCAGCGTGTCAACACAGAACAGATAGGAGGAGGATAGACATGTTATAATAAAGTTTTAGGTTGGGGAAAGGATTTCCAATTTTGTTTTCTTGGTTATAGCATTTTTCAAGAGAGTTCAGTCGATTATGTAATTAAAATTTTAATATATATAAATTGGAAGACATATATAAATAGAAATAAACAAATACAAATGACAAATAAACAACAAAACAACAACTAAACATTATAATTACATATATTACCCCACCTCTTCCTAAAAATCATTATTGCTTAAATATTTAGCTTTCTGTCACAATATCAATATATTAATTATACTATATAAAAATTATATTCTATGTAACATAAAAATACTTTATGCATTCCACCACAAGCAACCAGAAATAATCAGACACACTCTTCCTTTGCATATTTAGCAAAAATAATTTCTTTGTAGTGTTTTTTTTAAACCGGTTTATGTTTAGACAACCCCTCTGTGCCCCCCTAAAACTATTCCACAATTTAATGTCACAAACTGAAATACCAAAGGTTTTACTTGTTTGTTGTTTCTTTAAGTACTTTAAAGTAAGATTTTTTGTGTATATTATTGATATTTACAGATTCCATTTAGGGAGTAGCATGTTTTTGTGATGGGAAACCCCCCTATTAAGTAGGAAATGGTTCAGTCCAATCAGCAGCTGAGGAGATAAAAAGGAGCCAGTTGGCTCATTTGCTGCTGGTGAAGGTGGAGCTGCTCCACTACAGACTGCTGATGCCCCTGGTCATTTAAATCACTAAATAAAGACTTTTGTATTGAGGTCTTTTTGGTGGTTTTACAGCTTCCAGCTCCTCATATATATGCCAGCCATCTTAAAACTGTGATTAAAGGTGTGTTTAATGGCTTCTTGGGCGGGTTAATACAAGCTTTAGCAATCTCAAAGGATTCTCCCTTCTTTAACTTTTTAAAATCTGCTTTTTTGTTGTCATTTTGCAAGAATTTAACAAAAGAATCCACTTTTATGCGCAGTGTACAATGCAAATGAACTCTTCTGGCTGCCTTTGGGAGTTTTGTCTATGATACAGATGTGCTTTCCCACATGACCTCCAGATCAGAACAAGTTATGAACAATCAGGGTGTCGGATGCTCTGTGAGAAAATGGCTTTACTGAGTTACATATTCATATAAATGCTCACATTTCCTGATCCCCTCTGACTAATTTCAACTTCAGATAGCTTACCATGGCCCTGGCCTGGGTCAGGTAACCATTGGTGGTGGAGAGACACTTGTTGTTTTCAACATCTGTTTTTCTTCTGCTGCTTTTGGCTCGATGTTTTCCATCACCGTCGGCAGAGTCGCTTTCTTTCTGGTGACTGAAAAACTTCCTCACGAGTGGTTCAGCATTCTCAACATGAAGGTCCACCTGCGTTAAGGAGCACCGTGGTGTTTATTAGACCAGTCTGATGATATCAGTATACCCAAAACGTGATTTGTGATAACAGAAAATTGTTTGTTTTCTTTAACTTTTTTTTTACAGCTTTTACACAACATGTACATGTTATATATCTACAGCAACGTCTCCTCTGACTGAAAAAGACCAGATGTAGGAGATGTCAGATATGTATCAGATATCGGTTTTAAAAAGGTCAATATTTAGCATTGTAGTGTTTCGACTCAAACACTCTCCTGAAGAGAAAGTCATTAGATGTAAAACTCACTTCCAGAAGGTTGTGGGCTCTACCATGAAAATACATGGTTAACTTAGCAGAAGCGGATCTGGGTAGGAAGGATTTTGAAGAGAAAATCAATGTGGTTTCCACATTTTTTAGTCCAATGCCTGAAGAATAAAACAGAGCAGAAAGTAAACAAGCGGGGAGCTTGTGGTCCATCCATTACACATCTAACCTCATTATCTCTGCTACCTGAGGCATAGGTGTGGTCCGAGTAAGAGGAGTACTTTAAAAACTCTGCTTCAAAATCTCTGCTGATGATGTCATCAGGCAGGGACTCAATTAGGACCTGCTTCATGGGGTCCTCACTCTTCAGAACATTAGTCAGATGGCTCCACACAAACGAACCCACTATGAAACCATCAAAAGAGAAAGACTTTAGATGACACATTCAGATGTAGAAATCTGACCTTAGCATCCTGACAGGTGGAACATGTTATAGCAGACCCTCCAACAACATAAAGGTCCACATCATCGTACCTTGGCTGGATTTCTCGCTCCTCAGTGTCGTCTTCACCACTTCAAACACTTCTTGGTCAGGGCAGAGCATGAGCTGCTGGTATGCAGCGATTCTGACCTCAGTATCCTCCTGGGAAGAGCTGTACAGCTGCAACAGCACAGACCGCTGCAGGAAGGAAACTGCTGTCAGTAACTGATGCAAGACTCCTACTCATCCCCGCACCTCTTCACCTCTACTCATCATGAAGCAATTATCACTTCATTCAGACATTCACTTTTTGAAGATTTGTCTATGTTCAGTTTGAACTTGATTATTTAGGTTTTGTGCTCATTCAAGTAATTTTCCTGAGAATTATAATTACATTATATCTGACCAATCCAAGCCTGGATATGATGATCAACTCACATCAGATGAGCAGGGGAAGCGTCTGAAAGCTTGGATGGCAGCAAGTCTCAGCTCCAGTGAAGATGTGCGACCCATTAGGCATTGTTTCAGTAAAGGAATGAAGGTTGAGGCTGACAATCCAGTGTTTCCCACCGATTTCAGTGCATAGAAAAGCTGACGGGAAACAGAATATTTAGGCATAAAATGCAAACAAGGAAGTTTATATATATATATATATATATATATAATTGACTCTGGAATAAAAATACTGTACCTCCCTGCCTTTTCTGGGTTCTTCTACTTCACACCCAGCATTTAGGGTTTTCTCAAGTATCTGGACAAAGGTGTGTACTTGAGGTAATTCCATACATGATGGATATCTTTGGCATAACTGATAGCTCAGAGATGATGCCACCAGCAGCACCTTGGATCGCAGCTCTGGGTCCTGTAACAAGGCCTGACACAGATAAGAGATATGAGCAGTTTGACCACAACAACTCATAAGTGAATACTTTTAATGAGACTAAGTTAGTGATCCTTAATATCACCCAGAGGTTCCTACACTAATGGAACCAACGATCTGTGCAGATGGATGAGGGATGAGGGCAATGGTGGTAAGAAAAGAGTGGACCAGTCCCTCTTCCAGTTCTTTGTTCCTAATGAGGTCAGTCAGTAATATAATGCAGTTTTCAGATCCACATGCTGGTAATGCATCCACGAGTGGCTGCCTGTAAAAACAACCAAGCATTGCTTTAGAGGCAGAGTCGCTTTACTTTTGCTTTGTATTTGCTGTTGATTTTCAAAGTGGACGTTTTAGTTGTAAATATTAATATAACAGCTTATTTTATAAAAGATATCAGTGTATGTTTACAACAGAATATTTTATTTATTCTATTATATTTTCACTTTTATTGTGTTTTATCACAATGTATTTGATTTTACACAAAACAAGGTGGTTACAGTTTATTTGAAAAGCTACTGTAGGAGCTTTTTACATTTGTATGACAACAAAATATTCAGCATAGATTAGTCAGCTAAATAGTCAAAGAAAGCGTAGCTCTATCTTAAATCTCTATATTAGTTAACAGTACTGTGCAGGCTACTTGTGCATTTCTTGTGACACATGGAAGAGTTTGAATTTTTCATCTTAAATATTATGCTACAGCCAGCTAAAATGTTTTAGGTTGGCTAGAGCAAACAAAGTGACACAGCTAGCGTAGCTGTGTCTGAAAGGTGTTAAAGTAGCTAACAGCACTGCTTTTGTTCTGATAGCGTAGGCTGCTCGTATATCAACATGTGAGGAAACAAAGAAAATGAATCTTCAATCTTCAATATAATGAAAGTTAAACCTTAGCTAAGCTTAGCTAGCTTGATATTGGGAGGCAGCTAGTTTAGCTTTGTCAAAAAAAGAAAACAAACAACTTTTTACATTATTTTGGGCGGGAGTGCTTAACTTAGATTAACTTAGATAAATTTAGCATTGATAAATATAAAGTGGACATATTTAAATGTTGAAACCTCCCACCAAAGAGATAAAAGTAGATAAATTACATCTGTCTTGATTAACAGGCATGTTGTGATATGATTAGTTAGATTCCCTCAAATTTCTGCTGTAAATAAATAGATAGATAAATAAATAGACAAATAAATAAATATGCAATGAAAAGTAGTCACTATTAACGGATATTGGTAGTGCTTTGTGAAAATAAGCCACATTAGGGCCAAAAACAAAAACTTGTAACCACGTTTTTTAGAAGCAGGAAATCTTTGGGACTAGTAATTCTGAGGAGTTTTTGCTAGAAATGAAAATGTGAGCATAAAAAAATGTTGAGGTCTAATATATTTTTTGTAAGTTTTGTAAGTTTTTATAAGTTTCTGATGTTAACGGCAGTAAAAGTTGATATAAATAACTACTTAGTTTTTCTTTTTTATCACAATCACCTAAATTGTTTGGTGTTTTCTTGAAACAAATTAAGTTTTTTATTTCCTTCCTTTAGGATTTATAGATGATTACAAACTGGCTGTTTTGGAGGCATCCAGTTGTTGGTGCAACTTGGACAGCTGATTATTCTGGGACACCTGTTATTCCTCCCTTTTTTAAGCATTTTCTGCTGTAATTTCATAACAAGTTATGCATGTTTCTTGCTGCTCCGACTACATGGAGTCTCTGATGTCTTTTGTATTTCTAACACAGTATGGGCTTTGCAGCCTCCATCCTTCCAGTCATACTGGACTATAAACTGCCTGCCACATCATTTCAGAATATTACAGCTGACAGTATAATAGTGTAGCCTTCTTTTACTTGTATCTGAAATATAAAAAATGGTCTTTTTGATGGACAAATAAAACAAGCATGTCTGTTTTTGCTAGTTGGGTCACCTGTACCACTGACAGGTTTCTGATTAAACTGCCCTCTGTCCACCAACATTAGCTCTTTATTGTTGACATGGTTAGTTTCATTATAGGAACCAATATATTTATATCAATTTGATTAATTACGAAACAGAGTATTCTAATTCTATTCTAAAGACTAACAAATTATGATCTATTAGAAGCGGTTGGGTAAATCTTACCAGTCATTGCGGCACTTGTAAGATGCTTCTTGCCAAAGTGTCTTAAGTTGAGACAGAGTCATGGCTTTAAGTTTGAACACCAGTTGAAGGAACTCTTGTGATACCTTGGAGCACAGAAGAAAAAAACATCATCATTCAGTGCAAATTAAATTAAAGTATCGCTACTCAGCCAGAACTAAACAACTACTGAACTGTAAATACAGTACAGTTGGGCTCTGGGCCTGGTGCCATCCTGTGTAAATAGGCCATGATGAAAACTGCCAGATTGGGTTTGACAAAACTCCCCATGAGGCTCAGGAACCTCAGCAGAACTTTAGACATGCCTTTCTAATACCAACATGCAGCAAGTGGTCTGGCCCAGTTAATGCAATGTCAAGATATCATGAAAGGAGGTTGCAGTTTGAGGTGAGTATGAAATGCAAAAAGCCTCACAGTAAATAAAGTTAAAGCAAATGAAGCAGCCTGGGCTGTGTTGCATTTGTGGCCTACCAGTGGAGGGTCTGAGGTGAGGCTGCATAGCAACCTGACAGTCTGACCAACTTCCTGTGGTGTTACTGGTCTGGATTTTCCCAGCCTTGAAGCCCCTTCATCCTCAAACTGCAGGCCAGTCAGCAGACCAGAACTTGGGGACTCTGTTGATGTAATGAGGAATTAAGACGTTGAGGTCAAAGAGCGAAATGAACAAGCGCTGCTTTCCATGCAGTAAGTCTGACCTGTTCCTCCAGAAGCTTCCGGCTGGGCTCTGAGCAGGAGTAATGTGGACGTAATTTGGGTCTTCACGAGTCCAGAGGTGCCAGACCAAGCTTCCAAAGACACAACTTCAGTACAGTTAACCTCTTCCATCACCGTCACACCATGGCGTTGAGCACAGTGGAGCTCCATCTGCACTGACTGACAACAACACATATAAAAAACACGTTCATGCACACACTTTAACATAAAAAGCACCCTGAGACTGCAGACCTCCTCCAAGCGATCCTCCTATCCAAATGATAAACATCTTGCAATGAAGCAGATCATTGAAAACATTCCTGGATCCAGATCGTGATCCGAATCCCTTTCTAAATCAAATGGAAACTGTGTGAGACCCGTTCCCAGATAGAGCACCTCAAACTTACCGTGTCTTCAGTCAGAGGAACTGAATGAGGCCAGAAGTTCTGCAGCCTGGACTGATGGCACTGTTTCAGATCCCTGGTCTTCAGCAGCACCGGGCCTCGTCTCTCATACCTGCTGCTGCATGTACCGTAAATGTCAGTCTGAGGATGAAACATACGACACGTCCGTTAGAAAGACTACAATAACATGCGAGTCTGGCTTACAATCGCATTAACAGAAGTAATAACTAAGTAACTGAACAGGTTAATGAAAGGAGAAGACGCGTAATCTCAATGTGCATTCACACATTTTTTAAATGGGGTCTATTTATGAGGTGATGGAGTCAGGGTAATGGTTTCAAACAGTATGCATTCATTTCAGAGATTTTGCATCACTAACCTCGTCTTGCCTGAATTTATTTATAATTACATTTTTAAAAATTGATTAAAAAAGGGGGAAAAGGAAATGGTCAAAAGAAAAGACTATATAATTTTGTGAATTATATTTAATAATAAATGTATCTAAAATAATTAATAAATAAAAGTAAATAGGTGAAATATGGTTAAATGTGGTCACTTTATTTGTATAGAAAATTCAACAACAGGGTGATTGAAAATGCCTTACAGATAAAATAAATATAAAAGAAGAAGAAAAACGAATTAATGTGAAAAGGAAGAGAGAAGAAAAAGAACTGGATAAAGATATGATTAAATGTAATAATCCAGGCTTAAATGAAAGAGCGCAGATAAAACTCCTGAAATGCAGAAAACAGGAGGATCTAAATATTTCAGCTGATCTGACACTTTCTGGGAGTTTGTTCCAGATATGTGGAGCATAGAAGCTGAACCCAGCTTCTCCATGTCTGCGTCTGACTCTGACCCGATCCAGATGACCTGGGAGGTCCTGTTGGTTCAGACTGGCTCAAGAGATCTCTGATGTATTTGGACCTAAACCAGTCCGTCTTTTATAGACCAGCAACAGACCAGTGTGAAGACCATCATAACTGAATCTGATCCGAATCAGCTGCAGGCGTCTAACCGGTCCTTTAGGAAGACGTGTGAAGTCTCAGTAGCAGACTAAAGATGAAAGCATGGACTGGTTTTTCCAGGACCTGCTGTGACATCACATCTTTTATCCATAATTTTGCATTTGTTTGCAACAACTCGTGTCTTACACTAATGCTTGTTTAAGCAGCAGCGACAGCATTATGCTTCTTATGCTGTACTGTGGGGTCTCTGTACGGGTGCTATGGTTTGGTTTGCATTGTTGCTTTGTTGCATCCTTTGCTTTTCTCTTTTTCACTAAACTGATGGCAGCAAGAATACAGAAAAGTTACAGAGATTTTACAGCAAGACGATGTATTTTCCAGGAATAACCGGGTCTGTTTGTCAGCAAAGCATGTCTGAATGAGACTCATCTACCTGCTGTTTTAATGTGGACAAATATGAGTCAATAACTCCTGTTGAACAGCTTAAAGCCATCATGTCAGAAAGTGCTTTAAGTGTTGGAAAGCATCGTAAAGAAGCATCCATTTACCTTCCTGCAGGCCTGGAATGCAAATTCACTGTTTGTTTTGTGTAACATTGACCATTGACCAACATTAACCCACCTCCATCTCTTCTTTGAGCGTGCGGACCACGGGGGAGGTCTGGAGCATGCTCAGTAGAGCCCTCTTAACATTGAGAGCCCACACCTGCTCCCCCTCCTGGAGACAGAGGGCCGTGACCTTTCCCCCCTGGAGGGAGAACTTGAGGCGGGTTTTCTCCAGTGACTCCCTAGGAAACAAAAACACCAGATGAGCCACCCCCCCTCTACCTCCGCTGCCAAAGACCAGACAACACACACAATTTGAGCATCTGAACAGAGTTCCTCATTCACCGTTCAGACACACGCAGCAGAAACCTGCAGGGTGTTACCTCAAAGTCTTTAAACGGAGAACAGAGTGTTCCTTCTGCGGGGAGAGACGCTTTATCTGCGGATTCCTTATCTGTCGGACAAGCATGCACATATAAGCACAACATGTTTAATAGATAAACCCCAAGTGATGCAAAGCTGACCTGCATCATTAGGTGACACCTGGAGACCACTTCCACATCCACCACACAGTCCAGAGCCAGTCCGTTCCTGCTCCCACCAGAACCATGAAGCGTGGTGGCAATCGTTGTCCTGTATCTGTACGTGTACCTCACACCCTTTAGATACAACCAGTCAGAGACTGGAAACCCTGGGAATAAATAGTAGCTCACAATTACAATGTGCAACACTTATCTGAGTGTGTGATGCAGCAAATGAAACTCATACCAGCACAACTGGAATCACAGAGATCAGGTTCCACTTGAAGACCATCACCTACTGAAAAGAAGGTCCAATTAGAAAAGCATCGCAAGCCTTGTTACGGAAAGCTTAATCATCATCTGACCTGAACATCTGCATACCTGCAGCCATACCTGATGTCTAAACTCTAAATAAAAGGGCAGGAAATTCTTACCATGAAGTAGGAGAAAAGTTAGGATCACATGTGCAAACCCAAGCAGCAACACAGCCATGGCAACCTAGAATCGCTGCAGGTCCGGCTTGCTCAGAACCTCCACATGCACAGGAGAGATGAAAGCCAAGCACTGTTCTCATGGCTGAATGAGCGGGCTTGTATGTGGGCTTTCCACAGCGTCCCACACTGCTCACTGCAACCAATCAGGAAATACCTTCTAAACTGGAGCTGCAAACATTCCCAGAGCCAATCGCTCGACACGCTGCTTTCCCAAAACATCAGCTTTTTCAGATCAAAGTGAAGACTGGCAGGGTTTGTTGCATGGATGTTTAATCGTCTGAAAGCGAGCAGGCTATTGGATGATGGCTGAGAAACATCAGGAACACCACTTCCAGAAGCCGTACTGGTATTCCACCTCTCCTGCGTAGCTTCATCTCTTTTTGATTATTTAGTTCAGTTTCCAACAATTTTTTTTAATTGTTGAGAAGTTGTGAGAGAATATTTAAGAATGAGTTCAATGTGAAGAAAATTAAAAAGCTATGATTTACAAATCTAATAAACCATGCCAAATATAAATAAATAAAAAATATAAATATAAATAAATAAATAAAAATTATTATATATATATATATAAAATATAAAAAAAAACCTGCCCACAGAAGATGAAAAACATATCAGATGTTCAAACTGAGACATTTTATAAAAATGTGAACCTATTTTAAAAAGTTTAAATGCAGGCAACAACAGCATGAAAAGGAATTGCTCACATCCAAAACAACTGAAGGAGCATCTGCATCATCAGAGGATTTAGAGAATCAGAAGGAATCTCTGTGCGCCTAGGACAAGTCATGCTGGGTGTGCTGCTCCTCCATTTGAAGCAGGCATGATTCTCTACTGGAAATCACTGCATGGACTCAGGAAAACTTCCAGAAAACAGTCTCTGAACACAATTCACACAGGTTAAAGCTCCATCATGCAAAGAAAAAGCAACATCCAGAAACATGCAGCCAATTTCTTTAGACCAACGTTTATTTAAATGGTCTGAGGCAAAGAAGACGCTGTTCTGTGGACAATGGAGGAAAATGTGAGGTTCTGTCTGGACAGTGGGGACAGTGTGTCCTGCAGAGTAAAGAGCATCCAGCATGTTATCAGTAGAAAAGCTGCGTCTCTGATGGGATGTGTAGTTTATATGTGTAGTTCATATGAGCTTTACAGTTCATTTGAGGTTTATCTTATGTATATCCTTGTTTTTTGTTTTGTTTAGACTGTAAACAACAGATTAATGCAAATAAAAATATAGTATGTGAAAAAAGTAGATTTCCTGACTGATGGTTTAATTATAATTGTAGCTTTGCATCCCGCTTCTCAGCAAGCCACGTCCTCCATTCTCAGGCTGTACAAAAAGACTAAACTACCCATCAGGCCTTTCATCCTCATCTCCTCCTCCTCCTCCTCCCCCCCCCCTCCATCATTAACTTGCCGCACAGTGCCACCTACTTTCCACGATTCACGCGCCACAGCGGTCCACGCCCGAGCCCGCTTCAAGCTGCATTCACAAAACAGGGAAAAATGGACTTCAGAAAGATTCAACACAAAAACAAACACATTATTTTAATTTGTCCCATCATTGAGCTAACAAAATAGTATAATTTGCTTGTCCAATACAATAAAGAGGCAAAATCTTACTCGGCAAGTAGAAAAATACCATTTTAAATCTAATTTAGAGATCGCATTTAGTATTTAATCAAAAAACATACCACTGAATTTAGATATTTGTATAAACTGTATCATATTTATTGCTAAACGGTTTAAAACTATCATAATGGTAACAGTAAAAATATAAGGTACAACAAAGGACAGGTATCATGATATTTTCTGCATAAACAACTGTTTTGTCCGGTGCTTTTGAACGCATCTTTAGTCCGGACCAGGGGGGCGTGGGTTTGACCGGCTTTCTCGAGGCTCAGACACAATGAACCGTCAGACAGAGAGGGGCACTCACCCTGGGCCCATGCTATTAGCACGATTTTAGCATATTATTGTTGTTATTTGTGCCTTTTTCTCAGATTTACTGATTATTTTATTAAAAACTTCCGAAACGTTTTATGGCGGCAACCAGACTCAACTGGAAGCAGCTTGTTCGTCGTGTTTGATGAAAACGAGGTCCCGTTCAGACTCTTAGCCCCTCCTGCTGTTGTTTTTTTTTATTTTTACAGTTTAAAAACTACATAACTGAGTAGTTAACCATGTCCTTGACGGCCTCGTCTGATTATTTCGCTGCGGAGTGTTTGGTTTCGATATCAAGCGGTCCCGTTCTGCACAGACCCACCCCGGTCGCCCCCGCCAGCCAGCCTGCCAGGATGGGCCTTCTCTCCGGGGAGCCCGATGGGTCGAGCGAGGACAGGGAAGTGCGCGAGACGATGAGGCTGGAAGGGACCAACATGATGACCGTGGCTGGCATCCTCACCGATTTGCACAAGTTCCGCTCCATGTCGACCTACTCGGAGAGCAGCAACTCCTCGTGCGGCGGTGAGAGCGGATACACCACGTTGTCCGACCCCACCACCCCTACCATGACCCCCTCCGCAACGCCGGTGCCCGGACAGCAGCAGCCCTTCGGGCGGGCAGGGGGGGTTGGGTCCCCCGTGAAGCGACACCAGTGCACTTTTGACGGATGCGACAGAGTTTACGGGAAATCGTCCCACCTGAAAGCACACATCCGCACACACACAGGTAGGACAAAACCTTTCCTCCCTCTTTCTGTTTATCAGGGTTTTGTGGATAAATATGTATTTTAAATGTATATGATGGATCAAACACATGTTAAAACATTTAATGGCTGGTTTATCCTCTTTAGCAGCGGTTTGGTGCAACTATGTTCACACAAAAGGTGAAAAAAACAAAAAACTGAGTGACAAAGAAGTAAAGTAACAAAAGAACTGGGCTGGACGTTAAAAGCTGTGACGAAAGTCTTCCTCCCGCTGGATTTGCATATGAAATGAACGTAAGACGAAACCTTAACGTCGGGAGCGTTTGCTTCATAGTTAGACAGATTTATGGCAGCAACAAGTGTGTGGGGGCTGCTTACTGCCTCTGTCCACGTCCTCTTTTTGTCCTCGTTGACCTCTGCAGAGGTATTGTCATTGGGGATGTTGGGAGGCTGATATTTACCTCGCTCTCGCGCAGAAACAGCGCGTTTCTCATCAAATTGCTTGTTAGCCCGCTGCACATTTATCCGCGCGTCCCTGAACGCAACATCAAATCCCATCTAAGGAAGTTTATTGGACAGTTAAGGTGGATGGACCCGTGCGGGAAAGCCGCAGCTGCACCACTGCGCCTGAAATATGCACGTTATTTTTCTCGCAAATGATGCGGTTATTGGTGCGACACTGAGCACGCGCACATGGATTAATGGCAGGAAACGGGTAAAGAGACACTGATGGGAGGGACCGGTCTGGATCAACAACGTGGTCATGCTTTGTGATCCTGAAAATGGCACCAGGATCCTATTTGTCCTCTCAGTTTGACTCAGGAGGCTCAAAGCTCTATTTTAACTCCTAAGATGTCCTGTGTGGACACTTTATAACTAATGTCCTGCTGCTGAGGGTTTTTTCACTGCTTTGTTAGAAACTTTTGAAAATATTAACTTTGTGTGTTTTTTTTTTTGTTTTTTTTGTTTAAGTAAAAGTGCCTGGAGAAGCCCTAAAGTTGTTTTTTAATATCAATATATGGACATATATTTGTTCAGGACAACTTTAAGCAGGGAGATTATAACACTTGTTCTCTGCTCTGATTGGACGATGCCATTAATTTAAGCCACCTGATTGGAGGAAACTGACATAATGAATTTAATCCATTTTTGCAAAAATGTTTTAATTATATTTTAAAATATAAATGTTTAAAAAGTAAAATAACTTAAAAAAAATCAAATAAATAAAATAAAATATATAAGATAAAATAAATAAATTAAATAAAAAATCAATAACAATGGCACCCCACAGGACTACACACCTTTTTTCTTGTTAATTGTTTTGCTCAGGGAAGCCAACAACCCAGAGTTTAAGTTTTAAGAGCTCAGCCTTAATGGTTGACATTAGACTGCAGCCTTGTGTTTTCCCTTTGATCATGTCATTAAATCGCCTCAATAAAGTTGCATAATTGTAAAGCTGTTGTGTAAAATAATCTTATTAAGCCAGAGTTATTAATCTTCTGCTTCTCAGATCAAAGGTTTTGCTGCTTTTCCTCTGATTTACAGTATATTGAGCATGTGAGACTTCCAGAGACGGGGTTGGATGATGCATTTGCTAACCCCTCTCTCTCTCTCTCTCTCTCTCTCTCTCCTCGTCCCGCTGCAGGTGAGCGGCCCTTCCCCTGCACCTGGCCAGGCTGCGAGAAGAAGTTTGCCCGCTCCGATGAGCTCGCACGCCACACCCGCACCCACACCGGGGAGAAACGCTTCCTGTGTCCGCTGTGCGACAAGCGCTTCATGCGCAGCGACCACCTGATCAAGCACGCCCGCCGGCATCCCGACTTCCAGCCCTCCATGCTGCGGCGCAACAAGGCCGCGTCTTCATCTCTGAACCAAACCACATGTAACTAATCCGGCTCAATTCGCAGGTTTTCTGACGGGAGATAGAGGAGGAGGTCAGATTTAGTTAACCAGCCACAATCAAATCCAAATGATTCGGATTTCAGCTGCTTTCTACTCCAACACGTGCACGTACGCCGAGCCGTCCTCACACGGTTTCTGGAGCTCTCCTTCTAGGAGCGACACAAATTGGGGTATAAAATGTCCCTCTTTTTATTCCAGTCATTGTTTCTTGTAGCAACACCTTTTGGACCTGTCACACTTGGCGTCTGCATCCCTGGTAGCACATGTGGTGGCGTGTTTACAGAAGCAAGCCCGACATTAAGACTCAGTTAAACTAATAAATGCAGGGGAAGGTGAGAAAGTAATGAATATAACGGCGGTTTTACCCCATAGAGGTAGAAGAATGTACTGACACTGAATCTAAACCTTTTTATTGGTTAATTAGTGGAATTAGATAAGGCTACCTTATCAATCAAGGTACTTAAAATCAATACTAAATCTCTATAAAAGCCCAAAATGATCTTAATACCATCATATTCTAACAATAAGACACAGCTGGAGCATCAGATCTGATTTCTTTTAACCAAAATAAATCACTAAATACCTCATAGTTTATTACAGGTTTACAGCAGCAGCACGGTTTTCCTTCTCTCCACTCATTTCAGGAATTTTCAGTTTAGTACCATTTATTTACTCTGCGTAATCTTGTGATATTAGGTAGCACGGCGTTGTCTAGAATCTATTATTATTATTATTTAAGTTTGTTTGCATTGTTAGTAGGGACGCCTTCATTTATTTCCAGTATAGTTTTATTTTTCATTTTTTTATATCAAACTAGATCAAATATGAATTTTGGCAGAACGTTTCACTGTAGACGAGCAGTTTGCACGGCGCTCTGAAGGCGAGGATCAGCCACCACACTCTGACACATAATACACAGCAGTATTGTGTCTAATCTTGATGCAAATGTATTTAAGCTTTAAGCTTTTTAATGTAGAGGAGCGGTAATGCTACTAGCAGCAGAAGTAGCGTGTGGTGGGTTGTAGTTCTTATATTAGGGGGGAACATACTGTGTGAGTCTGTGTGTGTGTGTGTTGGTGACAGAAATGGGAAAAGTGTGTATGCAAGGGAATTAAAATGTCTTTGTTTTGTATGGGGGGGGTGGGGGGGTCGACATGAGCTGAGCTCAGTTTTCTGCCTGCTGCCTTCATAAGTGGAAGCATCGGCCTCACTCCTCTGGGACATGGGGGTCAGATGGGGGGGGGGGGGGGGGGCTTCTCCCCACTGGCCCAACGGGTCGCCTTAAAGTTTTTCTGGGGAAATAAACGGGACGGAGGAAGATGATCACCTCTATCCGAGGAAAATACGACAAACAAACGTGGATTTGTTTCTGAATAAACGGTCCTGTTTCTGCGGCTGCGTTCATGCTGCAGGCACCAGTGGCCCAAACGGTCGCCTGAACGCAACAAGATGGCTTCGACATGACGTCACATTTTATTAGGCTCTTTTTTTAAAAAAAATAAATATGAAAAATAACAAACACCCAGTGATTATAAGGTGTCACATTTACTGCAATAAAGGTAAACTTGTAATGAGCGGTTTAGGGCCGTGGGACACGCAGCGGGACCACTGGGACACGCAGCGGGACCCGCGGCGTGGACGCCAGACCCGCAGCGTGGACGCCAGTGGGACCCGCAGCGTGGACGCCAGTGGGACCCGCAGCGTGGACGCAGTGGGACCACTGGGACCCGCAGCGTGGACGCCGTCTGGGCTCGCTTTTCGGCGTTCGGCCTTCTCATGGACGTATTCCTTTCACACCTCTTCAGGAATATGTGGAAGCCTTAATCCTGCATCAGAAGTGTTTACAGTGGGATCATTGTGCAGCTTTAGATCAATGTGGCACTTTTTCCCCCGATAATGTGCGTCTGGCTGATGAGGGTAACGCTTTCTGCACTGTGGAAAGTGGCTTTTTGTCTTTGGGTCATGTCCTGGAATGAGCGCGCTGCATTGTCCCCCATCTTCCACACCGAGAGGAAGCTGCAGAAGTCTTCCTCTAACGCTTTCCGGTTGCTGCTGGCAGCGACCTCTGACACCTGTACGCGTGTCTTTGTTTGTACTTTCATCTCCAGATGGAAGCAAGGCTTTCAGATACAAAACATACCTCACCTTTTCCTCTATCTACAGCCTCCCTCCGGCCCCATTTCAGGAGGTTCTTTTAAATGGCAAGATGTCAATAACTCTATATGCAATATCTTTGTAGCAACTGACTCCTATCTAAGTGAAGTTTTGTTGCTATGACAACAGTACACGGATCAATCCTCGTCTTGCCACTTTTCTGTCTCATTGTCTTGTTTGTTCTCAGATTAAGGGTTAAACCCTCCTGCTGGCTGTGGTACAGGCTGGAACGGGCATTTAAACACAAAGTATAAATAAACACGTGTACATTTTTGTTTTCATTCAACATGTTTGAAGAGTTGGGTCCAAATTAGTTTGTTCATATCAGCGAATGTGGCTTTGTGAGCATTATTCTCTTTATTTTTGGCTAAGCTGCTTCATTAAGCCACACTAATTCAGATATGCACATTGTACAGCGTGGATGTTTTTCCTAATCGATAGCAAATTTTTTATAAAGTGTAATTTTTAAACTCTTCTCGAAGCTTTAGTTCAGAGAAAGGAGGCGCTGTGGATTCAGGCTGTTTTTCATATTTATATTCTCAGGCATCTTAAAAATTGGAGCTCTGGACTTTCATCTTATTCTGTGTGACGCCGACATATAAGCGTGTTATTTCTTTATTTTGCTGATTAATTTATTATGTAGCGCATCATTTGTGTGGCTCAGTTATTTTCATAACCTTTTTTTGTGAACAGTACTAATAAGAAATGGTTCCCATCTGAGTTTAGCTTTTTCCTCTTTTTGTCAAATAAAAATTCCCACCTTTGTAGCTTCACTTTCATGTGTGTGTCTTTATGTTTCAAACATAAACGGGGTGTCAGAAACATTCAGAGATGTACTCTGAGCATAAAGAGTCTCTGATTTTATTCTACTTACATGACTCTGATATTACCATAGAGCCGTGTTGGGGACAGGTAATGTCCTGCGAAACATTACTTCATGCTGCTTTTCCATCGTTCCTTTAAGGAAAATTGATTGTTTCGTAATTTCTTTGTAGCAATATGGAATAATAATGTACCTCATCAATGCTTTAAAGAAATTATGATAAATTATAAGGGTGATTAAATAAAAGAAAATCTTTTCACACGTATTTACCAGTATGTATGGAGTTTGCATGTTCTCCCTGTGTATTGGGTTTTGTGGGACTCCAGCTTCCTCCCACTGTGCCGAAATGTTGGGTTAACTGGTCTTTATTGTCCCTAGGAGTGGAGCTGAATGATGGTTTGGCTACCTGTTCAGGGGCCCCCGGCCTCTTGAGGACATGCTGCAGGTGACTGAACTGGATTAGGCGGTAGAGAAAATGGATGAATATAATAAAATATAGAGCATGAAACCTACATTTAACTCATCCTCATTCAGCTGTTAGACAAACAAAAGGCACTATTTGTGTCAACATAGTGGTATCTATTTAAAAAAAAGTATATTTTCACTACTAAACACTAAAATTATTGACACCTATCACTAGTTAATGTACCTCTAAATCAGCCTTTCTCAAAGTGTGGTGTGGTCCGCGAGCGCCCCCTGGTGGTCCGCAAAGCGAACAACACAATCCAAAATCAATGGCCGTTTCTCAATTCAGACCACTTTTTTTTTTTTAAGATAAACTTTATTTGCAACTTCAAAGTATACAACCCACGCTGACACTGAGAGAACCCACGCTAACACAGGGAGAACCCACGCTAACACAGGGAGAACCCACGCTAACACGGGGAGAACCCACGCTGACACTGAGAGAACTCACGCTAACATGGGGAGAACCCACGCTAACACAGGGAGAACCCACGCTAACATGGGGAGAACCCACGCTGACATGGGGAGAACCCACGCTAACACGGAGAGAACCCACGCTAACACGGAGAGAACCCACGCTAACACGGGGAGAACCCAC
>JBAMIG010000008.1:1883618-1901331 GCA_037177335.1 Kiunga ballochi
TATATGTAAAATATCATATAAAATATATAAATGGTAACTATTTATATATGATCACTATATAATAAACTGTCACCTCAACCATGTCATACAACATTGTTTACATTACAGCTACTTTAAGCACTTCTGGTTGAATTTTGCTTTAAAGAAAAGATAGAAAAAGCTCACACCACATATTTAATATTTAATATAATGATCTACATATTAAAGCTAAAAAAAAGCACTTTTCCTCTGGATTTGTCATTACAGAAGCAAAAAGCAGATCTTTTCAGCTACTGAATGCAGAGCCTCATCATTCTGTTTGTTTTTATGTAAAGCAACAGTAAAAGTCGTCTCACTGGGGTGCAACATGCCACGCATCGGCCCCAGAGGAGAAGAGCTGACTTTTTGCCCTTTAGTTTCTCTCTTCCTGACTAAGTACCTCACCCTCTCCTCCCTAATCCCAGTTTTTGTTTGAATCTCAGGTCTGGTTAACAGTTTTATTATCTTCATAAACTTCTTCCTACATTTATACCTTAGCAATCCTAAACGTCACCATCTCACCGATTTTTCTTTTGCATGTGCTGCAGCTTTGGAGCTTACTCGCTCCTGCACATCTGAAAGAGTGTTCATCATATTTTAAGGCAAGGGGGATGGTGGGTGCTAACCTGTCAGCAGAGTTTGCATGATAAAAACTGTGATGGTCATATTTTCTGAAGCTTTTAACTCGTGTTGCTTACTTATAAGTTGTAAAAATCTAAAAGGCTGTGGCTCAGGAGGTAAGAGCAGTTGTCTGGAAAGTCAGAGGTTCAATTCCAGGCTCCTTCTAATGACATGCTGAAGTGTCCTTGGGCAAAACACTGAACCTTTAATTCTAATTGCATGTTGCTTTGAGAAAAGCGTCTCATCATCTAAAGCATCATCTAAATGACTGTAGAATAGAACAGAGCAGTAAAATACTGATTATATGATATTACAACATTATTATTATTATTATTATAATTATTATTATTCATTTGCTTACATGGACCAAAAAATCAATCAACACAAAAACTGTCATTGAGGAAAACACTCATGTTCAAACCATCCATCTATATGAGCTGGGTTTCATTTCTATATGAGCTTTTCCCCAACAAACCATTAATGTGTTAATTATTTATTAGTCTTGATTATGATTATAGCAAACCATCTTTTTAAATAAATTTCTTTAAGTCAGTATTATTAAATTTTAAGCATTGTATATTAGTTTTTTTTTATTAAATGAAAGGAAAAAGTTGTATCAATTTTAAGTAATGTCATTAAATTAATTTCCATAGTAAGGACTCACAAAGTGCTTCACAAGATAGAAAAGTAATTTTAGAAATATAACATCATTCAATAAAACAAAGGCTAAATGACAAATAAAGGAAAGTGAAACTTTCATCACAGTACAGAGAAACCAGCATGATGGTTTTAACATGTCAGCAGAAAATGATTTTAACCTTCATGGTTTTGAGGCAGATGTCTTTGTTTTAAAATATTGATGCAAACTTGCTTTTCTCTCCCTGTTGTTGCTGTTTTAAGCCTGGACATGCATGTAACGTGCATATTCTCATTGACTTTAAATGAGTTTCATGCAGCAGGGTGAAGCCTTTCGTGATCAATCATTTGCATATTTGGTGATTTCAGGACATTGGCACGAGGTAAAACCAGTCTGTGCGAACATTTTGGGATCACGTGTGTTAAGAGTTCGGGCACGGAGCCCTCCAGCAGTGGGAGCCGCCGCAGCTCTCGCGCTCCTCTGGGCGGACGCTCCCATCATAACCACCGCCTCTTTCTCCAACTGCACTGGGACAGATTTATGCTTGAGCTTTTTACATGAGCTCCTCTTCACCCTTCAGGACTGCGTACAAGAAGCGTGAGGACATGGGAAGCCCCGTGTTCCCGAGATGACCGATGTTTTGGTTAAAATAGTCCCGTTTTTTTGTCGGCAGAGAGGGAAACTGAAAACAAGTCTTGTTTTTGGAGTCCCACCACCACCACCACCCCCACCACCGCCTCTCCACTCTCCCCGTAGGATCTGATTCAAAGGCGAAAACCAAGATGGCCGCCGATTCCGTGCAGGTAGGAAAAGTTGACAACTGTTGCGAAAAGTGCGCAAACTTTTCCTGGAGTTAAATAAACAAGTTTACTGACATTTTTATGTGGTTAAACTTCGCTCCGTGACTGTAGAATGATGTGTTAAAGTAAAAAATCCTGCGATAGATCCCTAAAAACCCCGCTGCCCGGGAGCTATCCATGGATTGAGGCCTGGGACACAATTATCCAAACTAACATCCTGAAATGTTCACGTTTCTAACAGGTTGTTTTAATAGACAAGCTGATGTGTTTCATAATGTTGGTGAACATTTGTAAACTTATTTTGGCTTAAACGTTATCCTAACTAACGGCTGTTAAACCATGTAATCTCACCTCATACTGTAACATTAATTTAGCCAGCGTTTCCAGAATAAACTGTATTTATCTTGTTTAGATGCTGGAAAGGCTAATGAAATGAGCAAGAAATAAATGTAAATAGATCTCACTTCATTTATTTTTAAAGCGCATTTCAGATCCTTTTATAAGTCTAACTGTACAGCAGGGGGTATACATAGATGACAATAAATAAAAACATTTCTGTTTTTGTGAGAACTGATATTTTTCAGGCGAGTGACGTCACACCCAATACACTATTTCTGGTTTATATCAAGCTTTTAACAAAACCTCGACAAGTCATGTTAAACAACATGCCTTCACTCAGTTACTGTGAATGTTAAATGGTAATATGCGTTGCTGAAGATATATTAAGTGCTATTTGTTTGTCGTTGATAAGTGCTGATACAGACCGAAAGGTTGTAGTGAGATGAGCTGTTAGCCATGCTACAGCTAAACCAGCTCCATCAGAAAATGTCTTATTTCCTTCTGTTTATTCAGGACAGGTGGTTGTTCTGACATGTGGTCCAACTGGAGGAAGAATATTTTAATGCCCAGATACAGACCATATCAAAAGCCAATGATTGAACAGTATTATATAATTAAAAACAGCATTTTCTTTGATATCTGATCACTTTAAAAATATATATTCTTACTTTCATAGAGTGAATTGTTTGCACATGCACGGCAGCTGGCATATTTGAACCACCATTTTTACTGAATAGACAAATAACAGTATGTGAAGAGAAAATCATCTGCAATTTCTTTATGTACTGGACCACCATTTGGGATCACACCTTTAAAAATACCATAGAAGAAGACCATCCACATGATTTGCATTGGTGTGTCTAACCTTACAACTTGGGTGCACTAGCATAAAGTGTAGGGGCTGTTTTTTTTTTAGCGTCACCCATGTGGCTTAGTTTAATACTACTTTATGGTTGTCTGTAGATCATACCATGATATTTATGTAAACAAGTACATGTACTCTCCCAGGAACCTGAATATGCCAACATTTGTGGTCCAGCAAGCAGCCGCCGGAGTATTTCTCCTGCTCAGGTGTAGTGTTCATCACGGAAACATGTACAGCTATACTAGAGAAATCTACCACCATTATAAGCATTTCTGAGTCATATTTTAATTAATTAACATCAACATTATCTATATTCTAAAGCTGCTATTGGTAACTTATGGAGGAGACCTGATCCCGGTCAGACGGAGGACTGCAGTAGTACAAACAGATTCACCTCCCATGCAGCTTTTCTGCTTCATGTTGCTCAGACATGGTGAAGACTCTTGAATCAGTGGGGATAATCCATAACAATACATTCAATCATAGTCCTTGCTTCCTGTTTCATTGATGATCTCGTTGCACGAGATTGCTGATGGGCCCTTAATTTAAAACTGCTGTGGATCGGACATCAATCCCCAACACTCTCACTTTTTTATCATGGCGTTATTCTTTTCTGCACTCAGCTTCAAGCTGGACTTATGAAGAATACACAGACAGACATTAAGAGACAAATTGAAGTCCTTCACCTGGATCTCAGAAATGTTAGGTGCACCGGTGTGACCTAGAAAAATAGTATCACACAATGATCGTACTCTGGAGCCCTGCATGTAGTGCAGTCATCTCTGCACCTGAGAAAGCTAAATGCATGTTTATGTGTGAAAAGATTTTGCCCACTAATGACCACAGTCCACTCACATCTGTGCTGCATATTTGGAGTCAATGCCTTTTGTTACATCATATGTCAGTACGCCTGACATGGTAACTTTATTAATCATGCAAAACTCATAAAGCAGGTATTTACCTACCAGAGGTTCCAACCTGGCCCCTTTAATTTGCTTTGCTATATTAAAAAATGACACAAAATCATTTTTAATGCAGGGATTTAGTTATTAAATGAAGTCTATAAACAAAAAAACATAAAGACTAATATATCCATCCATTATCTGTGCCGCTTTTTCTGGTGAAAGGTCTTTTATTTAATCTGATTTGATTGTGTGAGACGAGGTGTGTGGGATTTCTGCAGGGATAGAGACATGTTAGATGTGCACATTTAAATAGCTCTGTAAAAGTTATTCAGCGTTTAAGTGATTTGATGATATTCATTCAGTGATTTTTACATCTAAATATGAGCAACAAACTGATGCAGAATATTGTTAAAGCTTGACTTTATTTTTTACCTAAATCCTGTTTTTCTAACACCATTTTAAAAAGATAGTTCCAGGAAACATTTTGGTTTTTATTAAGCTACTTATTGCAGATTGGGCTTTTTGTTGCTCCCTTTTAGTGTGCAATTATAATTTACATGAGGTTTAAATGACTGAATAAGATGAAAAGAGCTTAAGTAATATTCCAGATAGGTTGGAAGACTGCATCCATAAGGTGGATAAATCCTTTATAACACATTTATTTCCCTCCATGTTTTTGTTGCTTCAGTTCTGTGGACACACTCTTACTCTGGGCTGCAGAAATGAGCTTTTATCTGTGACACAGAGCCATAACATACAGTTCAACTCATGGTGGGATATGTGTAAGTCTCCTGTGAGGTTTGCTCTGGCAGGATCTTTGTTTATTGCCTCGTGTTGCTATTTTTGACCACAGCAGAGGCCTTGGCCTCTGTTCTGCAGCAAGCGGTGGGGTAAGATAGGCTCGGTGTCGGGTTGTAGACTAGGCCTTGTACAGAAATGTCAAGGGTTGGGCTTTTTAAGCATGTAAATTAGCCTACTTGCACATAAAATGTTGATGTCTCAGGAAATAAAGCAGCTTCTTTGCATGTGAGGAAATTGCAGCACTTTTACTATTTGGTGCTTTTCTTAACGGGCTTTAGGTGATTTTATTCAAAAGACCCTGGTGTGATTTAACATTTCACAGAGCAACAGGCTCCATCATAAACTTGTATGACTAAAAATGTGCAAACAATTCTTGCTTCACTTGTTTGTGAACCTAATAAATCCCAAGTTCCTGGTATGATGCGTTTCCCCTCTTGTCCTACATCATAGCAGCTAAAATGCTAAGGCCCTTACAGGTAAAAGAGCAGGGTTAGAGAAAGGAAAGAATAATAAACTAGTGGTTGAAATGGGCGCTTTTCTTTTTTTCTTCTTTTTGTTTGATCCCAAATTAAAAATGTGGGTCTTTTTGGCTGATAAACTCCCAGCTTATCTGATTGGCCTTTCTTGGATTTCCTTGCATTGTTGCACAGTAAACCGTTTGTGTGTCCTCATGCTGTCCTCTTACCACACTGGGCAAAACCAGCAGCAGTGCAATCACACTTTGCAGGGTAGGGCCAAAAGGAGAGGATCTCTCTCTCTCTCTCTCTCTCTCTCTCTCTCTCCTTCTAGCAAGTCATGACCTCCATTTTACCCATGAGTCATCACGGAGCCTCTGGGCCCGGGTATGTGCAGACTATGCTTCTGGAGGAAAGAAGGGGGTCATAGAAATCCTTTGTGTAGGAAACATGTAAATGAGGTAAAAGATAGAAGAAATGATTACATTTTGGAGGTGATCCGTCTGAATGCGGGAATGTTTCAAAGGATTCTTTATCAATAGGGCCGTTTTTAATCACGTGTGACATCATCACAAAGCGACAGGGAAGTGTTGCTGCTGTGCTCACTCTTCATTGCGTTCAGAAATGCATTGCAACAGTGTTTATATTTGCAGTTTTATGATTAATATATGTTCACCTTTCTATCATTGTGAGATAGTAATAATAAGCTAAGCTCTGAGTGCTTTTCTAGCTAGCTTTGCAGATACTTTGTTTACTTATTTGGTTTTTCCTCGGTAGGGTTGGAGATGTGTGGAGTTTGGGACCCATGCACTGATGTAGAGACAAACATTTCAGGTGGCCAAATAAACTTTTGGGCCATGCTGCTTTTTCAGGACAACCTTTTTTACAGTAAAATTTTCAGATAAATGTGGAAAATCTTTCTTACTAAACCCAAAATACCAGGTGATGGCTACACTCTGGCTTTCTTTCTGAACCAGGTTGTCCCTTTTTACACGCAGCTTCCATCACTGAACTACAGCCTTGTCTTTAAACCAGCTAAAGGAAGCATACCTGGTGTGCCTTTTACACAGTAAAGACATCTTCATCTTCCAGATGATGGAGGCCCAGCTGATTGACAGCAATGTCAGCTTTAAAGGGAGACGTTCTGTAAGCACTTCATGGTTTCTCCTTCACTGCCGAAGGAAGGGAAGCTGCAACGGGCTGCCAGTGCTGTGTTTTTAAGCGGGGTTAATTTTAGCCGGTCCTCCCTGGAGTGAGATTAGGTCCCATTCTGGGCTCCTCTGACCTCACAGAGCGAGAAGCTAAGAGGGATTTGGCCGTCGCTGCTCAGACGGTTTATCTTCCCCGTTTATGTCAATGGGCTGTGTGAGAAAGAGCTGGAGGGAAGCGGATATCAGCAGAGTGAATGACTGAGACTGGGACGGGCTTTTAGCTGCAGCCGAGGGACAATTCCTCCTGTTGGGCATCTCAAGCTGGACATAATGGTTTAACTGGTCAGCAGATCATGCGTGGACTTGTCCGTTCATCTATTCTCGAGATGGAATTGGCTGAAACGGATGAAGTTATGGTAAGTCAGGAGAAGTTTGTCCTGCAGGCTTTAGGCATCTATTATCCCACAGTAATGACGGCATCTCTATAAGCTGAAGCTACATTTCATCCTTTTTTTGTGTTTTATGTTTTTTTTTTTATATGTTTTAAACAAAAATGAAATCAATGATAATAAAGTGTCATATCAAAGGCAACGATAGGGTTAGGGTTGAGCTATGTGGAACAGCGGGGTGTCATTTAACTCATTCAGTAGCGAGTTTAAAATAAATGATCGAGTCAAAGAGCTTCGATTGATTTGCTGTGTGGTGTTATATTATCCCAGAATGAACTAGTAGAACAACTCTGCGCATTCACAGTGACCTCTAAAGCCGCAGCATTCAGGAAGTGACCACTAATCCCGCTTAAGTTAAGGTGATGGCTTTAAGGATGCAGGTCAGTGAAGGCAGCACGTACTGACACTCAAGTTAGGAACACGCTGCTATCCTGGAGTGACACCGCTGTAGTAATCATGCTGGGATGACACAATAATAGAGGTAACTGGTGTGATTATGATCAGAAATGATCACGATATTTAAATTCCCAATACGTTCCTCAGCCTCTCCTCCCCCCGACCCCGTTCAGGGAACAAGTGGTATGAAGTGGATGGGTAGCTCTGGATTTGTCTTTGAGAAAGCAGATGGACAAGGCAGCGGGACCGCTATTTTAATATTTATTTTAACTTGAGCAGAGAAACTGAGAAAGCTTCCAGTTTGCTGCCATGTAAATAATACTGGCACACACATCTGGATTTACATCTGGATCTTCTTCTACAGGCTGTTAACTTAAAAACCTCTATGTTAAATATGTTTTTAGTTTTTTTCATCTATTTAAACAGTATTTTATTTTATATATATATATATATTTAAACAGTAATGCATACATTGTGCTGTCAGACCAACTCAAGTTGTACAAAACATTATTATATCAGTATTATGAGAGGTAAATACTGAATATTTACAATTACTGTGTCGTACAAAGCCGAGGGGAAAGTGTGTGTGATGCAGATTGCAATTGTGTGAAATCTCAGGTGTGTGAAGCTGGAAAAAGGCTCGTGTGAACTTTGAAGTGGTGAGCGGCAGAAAGCATCGGGTTTGCTTGTCACCTTGCTGCTCAGCGTTTTAGAGACGAGCTGAGGATAAAAAAAGCAGACTGTGTGAGGCTCTCTGATCTCATGTGACATTTTATAGAGAAGGCATTTCGTATGCATTTTTCTTTAGTTAGAAAATAATAAATGATCCATACACACCACTACTCACTGTGGTGTTGTCCCAGCTTCAGATTAAGCTGTCAGCCAGCTTCCTCATCAGCATCTACATCCAGTCTGAAAACTGGGCAATGTTGCCTACATGAAATAAAAATATAAATGAAAAATACTTTATTGATCCCAGAGGGAAAGTCATATCGTTGTGTAGATTTCTTTTTTAAATAGAAAAAATGGTTAATAAAGAGTTTTCACTGTTCCTGCTGGGATCGTTCACACAGTAGACCATATAATCCATCATACACTCAGTCAAGCTGTTCATGTTACATCTTAAGGATGTTAGTGTAAAATAAAACTTAGAGGGAAAAACGACCAATTCTGAGAACTGGAAAAAGGTAGTTTATTTAATACTAATGTTATGATGGTAAAAGGTCAAACTTGGTACTAAGAATGGCACGCCGTACTGGTTTTGGTACAACACAGAAAAAAATACATTTTTTATAGGATAAAGTCAGAAAACGACACGCACAAAAACCTGTGGGAGGAAAATATGAATGAATATAATAAAAGACACTAACATTGTGGAATAAATGCAATACTTAAAGCTCTATTGACTCGTGCAGCTATAATCTCAATGTAAAGTAAAAATACTAAACCCAAACATACTAAAGTGTCCTTTCCTTCACACTACTTCATAACAATTCAAGGAACTGCTGTGGAACCAACAATTGATCTCCATCTGATTAAAACAGGATTTCTGATATAATGTAATTTTTGCTGGCAGGTGGTGCTGGGTTTGCAGTGTTTTAGGTCCGGCTGTTGGTGCTGTTCCTATTCTCAGCCCGGATCTGTAACAAACACACACATAACGACTATCGCACATGAACAAGCAGGCAGCCTGGTTATATTACAGTAGCTGTGGATGCTACGCATGACCTCTGACTTGATTCATGAATTACACGTTTCTGAGTCACAACCTACAAAAAAAATACATTTTTGAAGCAGCGTCATAAAATCCCAGCATGTAGTTTAGTTAGAGGAGCAGAGCCACAGGTGGCTAATGTTATCAGTGGACAGGTAAAACTTTCCATTTTGTTTTCTGAACAGAAACTTGCTCACCTCTTGACGCTTCGCATGTAATCTGCAGAAATGACCGGCACTGATTCACGTGAAATCACTTCATCCTCCAAACAACAATCTTATGTTTCAGTACTTTCCCTGGTGTGGGTCCTGGATCTGCTCGGTGTCAGGGATATCACACTATGACTGGCTGGATGGTTGGTTTATACAGTGTATGTGTTGCTCTGGTAGGAAACACAGGCTGCTTTTATAAAGACGCCATCATAACCCTTAGTGAGGATCTGATGACCGCCTGACATCACCTCTAAACACCCTGAGAGCATAAAGAGGGTAGGGACTGCCTGTTCAAGGAGGAGGCTACAATAGAAAACATTTAGGTATCAATATCTGTGTTAATATCTAACTACATGCTACATTTTAGTATTAATTAGTATGGGAGTATGGATTTTATTGTATTTTTGGCTAATCAATATGTAGTACTACAAATGAGTGAAGTGTAGGTACTTCCTGTGCTGGTGGTGTGTAGTTAGTGCTTCTGCCATCGTTCAGCTCTGCATAGATGATACATATATCAGAATAAAACCGTGAGTTTTCCACTTTAACCTTGGTTTAAAAAAGACCTGATGGATTAAATGCAGCAGAAAATGTCCAATAGACTTCTGTCCATTTGCGTTTTCTTCACCATCCATTTCCTTCCTTTGCTGAACTCCTTTAAGTCCACATTTCCCCCTCATCTCACGTGTTCACCCCCTCTGTGGTGTATTCCTGCAGGGGGATGCCAGAGGCCAGCTGGTGGCGGAGCGTCTTGGTCTGGGACACAACCTGGACCTGTCTGACACCATGGTTCAGCAGAAGCTGGACGAGATCAAGGAGCAGATCCGCCGGGAGATCCGCAAGGAGCTCAAGATTAAAGAAGGTGCCGAGAACCTGCGCAAGGTACTGCCTTTAAAACATGATATGGACAGAGTAATGCAGCCGTTCTGGAGGAAGAAAGGACAAAACTCTGCCGAGTAGTTGGATTGATGATCACACCCACAGCTTGCTCTTTTAGTCTCTTATAATTTGTTGTGTTTGTACAATAAAAGCAGGGATTTAGACGACAACTAAAAGTGCTGATGAAGATAAAATATAAATGGATGGGAGTCATCATCAGCCTCATGATCTGTATTAAACTTTATTCAGTTCAGAGAAGCCAAATATCTTCTCTTTAAGGTTTTATTTAACCATTTTCCTGAACGCAGTAGTTTCTCCATCATGTTTAATGGTAGGATGCTCCTAAAATAGTATCTCAACATGGCGGTTAGAGCGATGCTTGGGTTCCCTAAATGAAAAAGCTTGTTGCATCGATGCAGATTGTTGCTCCAGAGCTCTGAAGCACTCAGTCAGACCACAACCAGTTCCTCTCCCACTCACTAAATCACTGCCATTCATGCTGAAGGTTTCTATTGTACCTCCTAGAGCTTCCCCTGAGGTCTTTCGAGGAACATAGATTTCCTGTTTTAGGTTTCCAGCCTTCACCACAGCAAGCTTCATCCTCATCAGCTGACATTGTAACCTTTTTCATGTTAAACTCAACATGCTGTCTCTCTGGGTGTCTAATGATCAAATAGTGTCTGTTTTAGTCATAATCATGGCATCCTGTCAGAGGCCTAACCCCGGTGCTCTGCTGAAGTCCTGGTGCTGAACCTCTACATAGATTTTCATGATTCTTCTCTGCTTCTGTCCTCAGGTCACCACAGACAAGAAGAGCCTGGCTTATGTGGACAATATGCTGAAAAAGTCCAACAAGAAGGTGGAAGAGCTTCACCAGGAGCTTCAGGAGCTTAATGCTCACATTGTGGTCAAAGACCCAGAAGAACTTCTAGGTAATGTCAGAATAAAAGCACGGCATTTATAATAAAACCGGGTTTTGTTTTAACGTGTGACGATGGAGTCCCAGTGGTACGAGTCCGTCTTCAGGTAACCGCCTCACTTCCAGTCTCTGTGCAGCAGTCTAGTGGACAGAGACTGGTAGGAATCATGAATGTAAACGATCACATAGTAAATCACTATGGAGCACCTATATAAACACAGGGCGGTGTTTGGAGGTGACTCACTCTGCAGAGGCTGACATTGTTGCATTCCACATTCCAGCGATGGCTGCAACGATTGTTCCTCTGCGAGGCTGCTGAAAGCTCGCTCCTGTGCGCCTGTCAACAACAGAGGAGTTTAGACGGCAGCTGTGTGCATTCACCAACCTTTTGTTACAGTTGTCTCCTTATGGAGTCCTCCTTGGTGGCAATTATCCAGATAAATGCACGAGGCAAAGAGCTGTTATCTGTCTGGTGATATAGTGGGGGGGAGATGTGTACTGGATGAGGACAGGGAGGTTGTCCTGGTAAAACGGTTATCTTAAGTGGGAACAAATTTAGCCTGACTCTGCGACCTCCCATCTGGTGAACGAGGCCCTTCTGTTTAGGTGACGCAGCGCTGCAGGAATGTCATCGGTCATCGCAAAGTGAGGGAGAGGAACTGAACGTGGATCTGGGATCTGGAAAGGAATGCAGCCTTTTCCTGATTTAGTAAGGGGGAGGGAGTTGCTCTGCGACTGTTCCGGCAGAGAGCTAACGGGTCACCAGTCAGAACCCTCGGTCACAGTTTCATTCACAAAAATACTCGCCCCCAACGTCAGCAGGTGATCAGCCTATTTGTTTTCTTCCCGGTCAGATTTAAAGTGAAATGAACCCCAGTTTCACATTTGTGTCTCACAGCCATGATGTAATTGCTTGGTGTTAAGTATGAGCTGCAGACGGGGTTAATGTTAGGGAGGGTTCCCCTTGTCTGTGGTCCAGTAGTGACATCAGCCCTGCAGCTATTCAGTAGCTCAGTGTGGAGGTTCTGAAAGTGGGAGTGGGGGTCCTTTTTAATTCTTGATTCAATGAAGCCTGAACACAGTCACACCCTCCAAACGGAGGGGAAAGACCCCAGAGCAATCTGCATGACACATGGTTAGAACGGTGGTGTGCAGGGAGCAAAACCACGCTGTAAATTATTATCTGTAACCGACCGGAGTTCACTGTGAGGTGATCAGGGTTACTACACGTATGTGGAAATGATGATCATGAGATATATATATATATATATATATATATATATATAATTCCTTGTTTTATTAATTACTAATTCACAGTATTATCTAAGCTACATCATGGTGTTTGTTGCATGTTTATAGCTTAATTTTTTTCTTTTGTCTCGATGACAAAAAGGACAAAAGTAGACTCTGTTTATAATCCGGCTTCAATAGAAACATTTAAACAAAACAAGCAAACTTATGTAAGTTTTTCCCATCCTGCCTCTCGGTGTGTGTGTGTGTGTGTGTGTGAGTGTGTGTGAGCGAGAGCATCCTCTCCACCGGCCCATAAACAGAAACCTTAAACAGATGCTGTCTCGGCTTATTAAAGGTAATTAGATGAATCATCTACAAACTGGTTCAAAGACTCCTCTGCTTCCTTTCCCTCCTTCATATCCTGCGGGTGTTAAAAGCATTAAGACACTTCAGTGAAACTTTGAATAAATGAACTGCGGCTCATTTGTTTTAGAGACTCAGACTGGTTTTTAAAGCACTTTTAGCAGATTTAAAACAAACATGGTTTCAGATGATTTGTAGCCATGTGACAGAAAAGCATGCTCCTGGTTAACCTTCCTGTCTTTCTATAAAGGAGGAGTTAATTTGTGACGGCATATCCTGAAACTGAACTGGCAAGTCAAGTTTGGAGAGGTCGGGCAGGTTTTCTTGCCCACCTTGCTGTGCTGCATGAGATTCTTTTATTTCCTCCTCTGCTCTCTGCAGAGACTGAACGCTTTTATATACCTTTCAAGTTGAGGCTTGATGGAAAACGCTGAGCTCATGTACCAGCCCGAGGTCCGGCCCACTGCTCACACATGGTTTCAGTGCTAGCTCTGTAATCTGGAAAGAAATGATCAGTAATAAATAATTGTTTCTTTTGTGGACGTCACAGAGGATAGTTGAACAGAGTGACTCAGATGGAGTCGTGTTAAACCACACGTGACACTGACGGGTCTTTGTAAGCAAACTGTGCATAAAGCCTGACATGTTTGTAAATGTAAACCTTTCCTGCCTGTTTCTGTTGTCTTTACCTAGAATGCCCTTTGACCCCGGATACTCCTAACAGTGAAGCCAGAACGTGCACGAGCAGCAGCCGCCTGGCAGCCTTAAAACGGCAGAATGACATCGAGCTAAAGGTGAAACAGGGAGCAGAGAACATGATTCTGATGTACTCCAACGGGCCCTCTAAGGTAAGCTTCACCTGATATTCAGGTTTTTGTTGCCAACGCCCAAGTTTTAATTTTATTTTTAAAGGTTCAAAGCTGAATGGATTACAGGTAAACCGGGCTAAGACTCGGATCCCTCACAGAGAGGGATTTGTGGCATTCATGTGATGATTAAATGTGTTCTGGGGATCATTGCTTTTGCCTTTCAATGATTTAACATTACATTAAATATAAGTGGAATAAGATGCTTAAAGTCTGTTTATTTATAAATATTTATACTAGTTCACGTTGCTGGGGTTAACTTAAACATATCTTCCCCTACCAGTAAAACCTTTTATGAGTCTAAAGAGAAAAAGATGAAGATTTTATTGACGACAACCCATCAATAAAACGCCACCAGCATTTCAATGCCTCCTGAACGCCGGTCTTTCTGCTCTCTGAGCGTTTAGAGATGTCAGGCTGTCGTCAGTCGACAAGTAAAGACGGATTTCTTTGTAAAAGTCATTTGTGTTTCCTACGAATCCTAAATCCTACTTTTATGAAAAAGTACTTCTATAATTACTCCAGACCATAGCCTGCATAAACCCACCTGGACTGTTTATCCAACCAGCCAATCGTATGTTGTGATGTCATCAACAGGCGCAGGCTGTGTTACTGTGCACCCTGTGGCTAGGGCTGGGCGATATGGCCTAAAAATATAATCTCCCATTGTTTTATACCAAATCCAATTTCCGATTTTAAATCTATTTTCTCCCCACTGTTTAAAAAAATAAAAATACTAATACTTTTATTGCAGTCAAGCTAGGAACTTAGCTCAATTTAAAATGCAACAAGCTATGAAACAAGCTCGTTAAAAAAGGTAGCAGACACTGCCTCTGTAAACAATAACGTGCAAACACGTTTGCACTTAGTGCAATTCCACCGTGAGCTAGTTTTAAGTCTTTAGCATACATTTAAGAACAGGCTTCACTTGTGTCACTGTTTGAATTTGAACATAAACTAAAATTAATAAATAAAAGTGCCTCCTCTTGGAAGCACTTGGAAGGTGCTGGGGCGGCATAAAAAATCTTGATATACAGCAAATTCAAATTAATCGATTAAATCGATTAATCGCCCAGCCCTACCTGTGGCCTTACTGCTTATTCTCTACACGGCGCCTCGTTCTGTTAGCGATCCGGACACAAAGCTCACTACCTTCGCGCTGTCGGCCATCATGGGACATCCAGCTGTAACCATGGCAACCATAGCGCACTTGAAGACGTCGTTCCAAATCCAATCCAAAGTCGAGTGAAAATATTTGATCTTTTTACTTTAATGTTTCTTTGTAGCATATCTACTCAGTAAAAACCGATCTTATAGTGTTTAGTGAACCTTTTCTATAGTTTGCTTTATATTATAAGCTGCAGCCTGCACTACGTTTACAGATGCATTGTGGGTCATTTTGGGTGGACTAGTTTTTTTTTTATCCATTCAGACACCTCTACAAAGTAGTTATAATGTAGGACATGGGGTGCACATTTAGACACAGCCAGCGTGTAGCACAGCTGCTTTTTATTAGCCGGCTAGCATCATATGGCTACGTTCAGTTTGTGAGGCAGATGGCAGTGCTCCATTCAGACTTTTACTGTCCAACCGTCTGACACCAAAGTGTCCCGCATGTGTAAAAGACACGATGATGTGACAGTTAGCATGCATGTGACGGTTTGTGGGAACGGAGTCGCAGCAGAAGCGATGGGATGTGAGCTCCTTCACAGATGAGTTTTTTTTTCTGATGATGAACCTTTTGTGACGTGTTGGTCGGATTAATGCGACCTGGCTGTGCAGACTGATAAAGGATCAGATGCATATCGGATTTAGGACTACTTATTTTAGAGGCTTTGGTTTCATTTGAAAAGATGTTATGAAAAGGTCAGATAAAGGTTGCATAGGAACAAAAACAATCTGATTTGGGTCATTCTGCCTGCAGTCTGAACATAGACTTAGCTTTAACCTGCTGCTTCTGTTAGCTGGTACAGGTTAGCTTGTAGCTACAAGCAGTTTGGAGTTTGATATGTTTGTCATCTACCCCCACGCTTACAGCCCCCATATGAGATCCACTTCTTTCACCACTTTTGTATTCTCTGAGTGACGGGACACATGAAGGATGATGGCGATGAGAACAAACAAGCTTCATCTCAGCTTTCAGAAACCTAGGTGTGATGCCACCTTTTTATCTACAGTCTGATCAGGGATTGCTTACCTTATGGAGCAGCATGGGGCTCCTTGAGTCTTTTTCTTTGCATCACCTGTTAAGGCATCTTTACTGTGTAAATACCAGTTAATTTCTGCGGTAAACCAGACCCTTTGTAGGGGAGGAAGAGGAGGAGGGAACCTGTGAAGCTACTGTGTGTCATTCACAAAAACCATGAATTAGTCAGGAGGTTAGTGTAGCGTGAATCACATAGTCTCACAGGTTCATCGTCTCTCTTGTTTCAGATCATAATGAGAATTTATGGTTATTAAGAGGATAAAATGTTCTATTTTATTGCATGAGTTTGTTTGTCAGATTATGGCTTTAAGCTTCTGTGTTCCTGCAAAGCACCAAGAAGCTTCACTAGTCCGTCTGCAGACCAGTCAGGATATACAACAGATGTAGATCAAGGACAGGGGCTGGTTTAGTAACTTTTAGCATGTGAAACTGTAACTTCAGCAAAATGCACAAATCACATCCTGAACAGAATAAATCAGCAGGTCTGGGAGTAAAAATGCAAATGACTACCATGCAAATGAGCGTTTAGCTAAATCTGGTATAGTTATGGTCATTTTGGCTGTTCATCAATACATTCAAATAAAAACATTTTACAGCTATGTGGGATGAATATTATTTTCTGTCCTGCAGGAAATTGTATCTGTACTTGTAGATTTACATATAAACTAACTTCCTTATACATGTATAAATAGTGACGAGTTTCTAAATTCCTTTCTTTGCTCTGCAAGCTTCCCCATGTGTTCTGACCAAATCCCTGCACATGTAAATGCACATAAATAAGTAAATAGAAATATAAATACATGCAAGTTAGGTTTCAAAACAAGTGGAGTGTGTGAGTCAACAGCCAGTAGTAAAAGAGACTGCAGAGTGTGATTCCCTCACCCCACCCCCAGTCTGTCTGTTGCAAGCGGCCAGACAGACGGAGGTACCTTCCAGTTGAAAATAGTCCTGTCCTGATGTCGGGGAGGAAATTCCTGCTGGACAGAGGTCCTTCCTGCATGCGTCGCCATCAGCAACCACTGCTTACACTTCACAGGAATTCGGGGTGGAGTTTGATTATTCCCCTGTGTTTACACGTAAGAGGGGTCGAGCAAATCAACATACAATGTGATTCCACTTTGTTTTGGATGTATAACATTTTCCATGTGCTCATTTGAACTTCAGCTCCAATTAAGGGCATGAACAGGCTGATGGCAACGAAACACAATAAGTGACGAGGGATGGTGTGAGCGTTCGGCCATATTTAAGGTGCTGATTAAAAACCCTGGAGTCAGTCAGTGATTGTTTCATTTCTTGTTTTCCTTTTCGATTTACAGGATCGTAAGTTGCTCGCAACTGCTCAGCAAATGCTTCAAGACAGCAAAATGAAGATCGAGTTCATCAGGATGCAGATCCTTAAGGCCAGCCAGGTCAACGAGCTGAGCTACGACAACAATGATGTGATGGGTGAGCGCACGTCCATTTCTAACGACAGTCTGCAAAGGTTTTAGGAAAATAAAGCTCAAAAACAACTTGCCACTTGTCTCCCAGAGAAACCCATCATCAGCCCGTTGGACCTGCGGGTGGAGGAGCTGTGTCACCACACCAGGATAGAGTCTGCTGTGGCCGAAGGAGCAAAGAACGTCATGAAACTCCTGGGCTCTGGAAAAGTCACAGAAAAGAGAGCACATTCAGAGGTAGATGGAAACAGCATGAGCTTTAAGAAGAAGCTGGAGATACAAGCACAGGGTTTAAAGGAAAGACATCTGGCTTTTAAATCCTTTTAACATATAAATTATTATTTTATTGTCTGTATAAAGTAGAACAACAATGCTTTGGTCTGAATTCCTGCTTATTCTCGCTCCACACACACCTTATAACCCTGTTCTGAGGTGTGTATTCTCG